>JAQJVL010005096.1:0-38207 GCA_035578905.1 Stictocephala bisonia
CTACCATGTGATTACTTTTAATTTACAGGACTTTAACCGTTTTGTGCGCTCTGCGGATACACCATAAAACTATTGTACTCACTCATCAAGAAATCTCGGAAAGCACTCCTCTAAACAGATTTTTTTTATATTTCGAAGGAACTTGCGCTCTTTTCTGTCTATCATGCCCGACTGTTGTCTAGTCCATAGCCACTCACCTACAATTTTAAAAGATGTTAAAAGAATCATGACAATTTATAAAAACACATTTTATTATATGAAATAGTTTCAATTACTTAGTTTAGAGCTTTGAGGCCTCTTAACAAAATTAACAATGTTCCTCTCAGTGTTTACACCATATCTTTATGGTTAAAAAGCAAGACTAAGCCGGTTAGTCCCTACTTTGTAACATTTTCAGGTATGCATATTTCATACACAACAATTTTACTAGCAGACATATTCTTCTATAGATAAATATTTTAATTTTTGCTATTCACTCAGAGAGGATCTGACCTAAAGTAACAAATTACTTCCCTGATGCAAAAATACAAAATCATGCTTAAAAAATAAATAGTTTCTTTTTAGCTTTTTTTTAATACTTATTTTTAGAATAATACTGAAAAGTTACTATTTTAACATTTTAGGAAGGCATTTAGCCTTCATTCTCTCTGAGATCATACTGAGTAGAAATTTGTTAACTTGGGACTTGGGCCAGTTAAGCTATTCAGATATTATAATAGCTTACAAATTAAGCTAAATTGAACATTTTATGAAAAACATAATTTTTATTAATAAAACTAAACAAATACAGTTATAATGCACTGGAAGATAAGTTTTCTTCATTTTTAAAATACAGATTTTAAATACAGTATATTAGAGATATAGGACATCAGCAAACTTACCTTAAAAGACAAGTTCACTAACATCAGTTAACAAACACAAAATAAACATAATTTCACAAATTTTCAACACCACAGGCATTTTCTTGAGGTGAGTAAAGAGAGAAAGAGAGAGAGACTGAAATAGCTTCCACTATTGCTGGGTAGGTGGCTGTGGTGGGGGTTGTACGTCCATAGAGCAACACTTAGGTATAGATACAGTATTTCAGTTAGTATATATATATATATATATATGAAGTTTGCTGATGGGGAAGGGGTTGAAGGGAACACCAACTTACATAGAAAAACCTAAAGCATTCATGTCTATTCCATATACGCCTAACCTGTTTGTTTAATGTATTGTTTTATTCCTAATAATTGTTGTCTTTTCAGGTTAAAATGTTATTGTAATAGTTATTAGATTGGATAGTAGTCTCAGTCATTCTGAGTCACATATATCATTTTTTGTGCATGTTTAATGTTATTCTGAATTAATATTGTTTTTCAGGTACCATATTTTATTTTATTTATGATTAGTTGATGTAATCTTATTTCAGTCTGATTTGAATATTAATTTAATCGTGTTTTCAAAATTTTGTTGTTGATATCGTGACCTGGGCAGCACCTAATTGGTCATATTAATTTAACCCTGTTAACATTTTTATATTTAGTATAAGTTCATTTGGTTGTACCCCATTCTATGATCTAGGTTAAAATATAGATAATTATTAAAATAGATTAGTTTAAGAACATAGTTTTATAACATGTTTGTGCAGATGTAATTTAGTTTCTAGCACTTAAAAAAGGTTTGGGTTTTACCAAATCGAAACGTCGTGATTGGTAATTTTCACGTAATGATGGCAAATGTCCAACTACCTTTGTCTCCCTCATTATATTTTATTTGTAAAACTGTTTAAATGGAAATTTAAAATACTATACTACAAAATATACTAGTATTACAAAATAGGGATGGGTTGGTCCTTAAAGTTGGTTCTCGGTTCTATTGATTCTTGACAAAAGAACTGAGAACCGATGAGAACATCTCGGTTCTGCGATTCCGGTTCCAGAAAAACTAAATAGGAAGATAGCTTTCATATCAGAAATATTTCAGATTTGATAAGTGCTGATAAACAGAACAATCAACAGAAAATAACCGGCCACTAAATAAACAATATATCTTTGTCAGAAAATATCTGTTCCATAGTCAGCCACTTCAGTACATGATTTGGACACGAGACAAACAAAATATCTAAGTCAGAAAAACAAAATATATAAGTCAGAAAATATTCGCCAATAGTTTGGCCACTTCCTTATCAGCACTTAAAAGAGACAGATAACATTAATGAATAGGAATTCACACGCAAAGACAGTGGATTCAAGCCATTCAGAGCCATTAAATTGTTTATGTCCAGTTGTCCTTTCCCCCTGAGCTCCACCTTGTTTTATCAGGACCCTTTCTTATCACTTCCTGCCTGATAAAAATACCTGGTGAAAACATTCCATTCGGTTTACAATTCATATTAATGACAAATATTAATTCTCCAGGAGAAAGCCATAAGAGTGATTTCTAAGTCACATAAGTTAGAACACTGTAAACCCCTCTTTAAAAATTTTAAAATTCAAACTATTATAAATTTGTACATTTACGATTCTATTAATTACATTTTTCAAAATCCACATCTACTAACACATAACAAAGACATTCATTCACATTATACAAGAAATAGAAGCACTGCTATTATAAAATCCAACAGATTAAATAAAACTCTAAATAGTCATTTGGTTATTCCCATCAAGATATATAACCATTTAATTCATTTAATTTCTAAATATGAACAAAAATTGTTCTTGAAGAAACTATTGCTGGCTTCTGGAGAATCCTTTTTATTTACTAAATGATTTTTTTTTTTTTACAAATTCTATACTGTTTTAGTGTTTTTTTATTTTAATTTAGAAACAGTACATACATATTACTGTATTGTAATATTTTATTGTTTACTTTAAACTAGACTTGGCTACTGTAATGAGCTACAACAAGACTTTGTCCATGAATTGTATGATTTTTATGACAATAAAATGAATTTGATTTGATTTGATCTAACATTCTGAAATTAATCTTGCTTCTAGTTTTATTGTGTATTTTGAAAAATAAAAGGTTTTTATGATGAACTTAGGATATTAGAGTTAATTTATTTAGGCTTGTTTTTAATAATGAACAAAACAATGCATGAAAAACCTAGGGAATTGGATTTAAAAATAAATGTTTAAGGTTAATATTGTGTCAAAACTAAACAAAATGAGTCTTTAGCATTTTTATTTTAGAATAGTTAAATTTTATTTTAATTTTTTCTTTCGTTTTATAGTCTTAAATGATTAATGTTTTTAATTGCATTGACTTAACATTTACTGACCCAAAATAGTTGATTATTTCTTTCATTTAAAACAAAATATATACTGTAATTTCTAAAAAACATTTATGGTATTATTTTGGCTGTTTAGTTTTTTGTGAATTTGAGTAGCAATTATATTTTCTTAATTCAGTATTTCACCAATTGAGAAAAGAACCTATAGCTCTCAATAGTTAATAAAAATAGTTTTTTTCAACTAACTCAACAGTTGATAAAAATATTTTTTTCGATTAATTATATTATTTGTTTTTACTGTTTATCTTTGACATTCTATAATTAATTACATCAACCGCTTAGTTAAATTTAGTTGTGGTAATTTTAATGAACTGTTGTTATTTATTTTTTAGTAAGTTTTATTACTAAAGCAGACCTAAAATGGCAAATTAGGAACGTCGTTTTATTTTAACGTTCTACTTAAGGTCTAAATTAAGTTGCACAAATAATGCCTCTGATTTGACTTAACAATAGTCTTAGATTTCATCAACAGATCTTTATGTCTCAGTAAACATCATAGCAATCTGAGAGTATTTAAGGCCGATTTAATAGACTGAAAAACCAAATCTCGGCCTTTTATATACAAACCAATGTCTTGGCTCACTCTGTTATGTATACACGTAAAGTGCTATTGACGTATCCAGAGTGAAATTTTTCAAGAGTGCAAGGGAAAAGTGCTCTTTGTGGTATTCATCTGTGTTAGACAACGCCTTTCAAATTATGTACATCTTGAACTATGCTTTCGTTTGGTATTTTTATTAATCTCCTTGTGGACCACCCTTGTAATCATTTAGTTGGCATTAACAAAGTTTAACTTTCCCAACTTGAGCTAAGAAAAGAATATTAGACCATCTAGAGCAGGACCTCTAATGTAACGTTTTAAAACTTTAAACCACCTTTATTTTTTAAACCTTTGTCATTAATTCATTTTTTAACCTTTTGATGTCGAATTTGTGGGTTTATGTTCCACTACATTATTAGATGTACTTCTCGACCTATGCTCTCATTTAAAAATTTCTGTTCTTGTGGGCCATCCCTCTGATAGCACAGAAAAATGGTATATAGTTCAAAAAGTAGATTTATAGTTGTAGTAATGATGTATCAAGTTTTATTGCTTTATCTGTAATCGTTCAGAAATTAATAAGCTGTTTCAGGACCTTTCTTCTACACATAGTTATTGAATAAATAATATAGACTTTTTACTTAATATATTTGATTTCACCAATGATTGGAAAGTTTCAGAAAGCTATGTAATTGGATGTTCAATGGGTTAAACAAAGGACTGAACCCTTAAACGCAAAATCCGAATAACCACGCTTGTGTACATTGCTCATTACACGGTATACGCATATTACACAACCCATTATTTATGAACCTAGAATAAAATAAATACGGCGCAGCAAGCTGTATAGTTCAAGGTCAAGCCTGTTTTTAGGTTTTTATTAAGTTATGAAACATGGACTGGTTACACTAGATAACAAAAATAAACAATATGACATTTTTACTCATCAATTCCACTTTAGAGATTACTGCTAACGCTCGATACATATCTATGTGGAATGTCAAGACAGCTAGTTACACATAACTATCCAAGTATAGCCCTATGCTCAGATAGCCATGGGCGGCATGTTTCACGTCTGCTAAGAGACAAGCTAAAGGGGGGGGTGTGAGGTTACTGGATGGGTTAAACCTAATGGCAGGTTCAAGCATATGCTTGAGACTGTAGAAGCATTTTCTAGTAGTAAGTATGGTAATATTATTGTAATGGGGGGCACAAATGACGTTGTAAACGGGCGCTGTAGTCTAGACTTGTCAAAACTGGATGTTACACTTGGTAAAATTTCCAGCAAAAAGGTGATACTGGTCGGTCTTCCTCCCCGTTATGACAATCCCTCCTTAAACCCTACTGTGACTGAAGTGAACAACAGACTCCGAATCATTTCCTCCAAATACAATCATGTTGAGTTTCTTTCTCTGAATTCCATTCCTCGTTCTTCTTTTACACAACATGGTCTTCATTTGAACTATCGTGGTAAAAGCCTATCGTCAGGCCTCATTCTTCAGTCCTTACAGTTTTCCATTGGCCTTTGTACTTCAAAAACATCAGCAGTGGCTCCAAAAACACCAAACGCATTCCACAAATATCCCAAAAAATAATTCCTAAAAGCTTTCATCAACCACGTACATTCACTAGAAAACATTTTTTAGGGGAGGCTCAGAGACCTCTGGGGGTTACTTGGGTGCAATTCCTCAGGGGGATCATGGCTGCAAATGGGAGAACTGTCTCAGGATAGCCCACCAAAACATCAGAGGATTAAAGAGTAAAATAGATTTGCTTGAGGTGTTTCTTGACGATGAGGATCCTGATGTTTTATGCCTGACTGAGCATTCAATGAAATATTTTGAAATTGAAAATCTTACGATCAGAAACCTTGATTATGTTACTTCATTCTGTAGAACCAACGTTAAAGGTGGAGGTGTGGCGATCTGGGTTCGTCCAAACCTAAAGGTCATGCCTTTGGATTGTTTGACCTTCAGTGAAGAAGGTGAGTGTGAGCTGTCGGCAGTCCTAATTGAAATCAGCAATCAGGAGAGAATTCTGGTTGTAGCTGGTTACAGACCACCTACAGGTTATTGTGAATTTTTTTTCGAACGTTTGAGTGGTTGTTTAGGCAAATACATAAAAAAACACTCAAAAGTGTTTGTTTTAGGTGATTTAAATATTGACCTTTCAAAGGAAAGCTTCACTGGTAACAAACTTGTCTCAGAAATGTCGTCATTTGGATTGCATAACATAATATTTTCTTTCACAAGGGAAGCATTAAACTCTAAAACCTTAATAGACCATATATTTACTGATGTCACATCTGCTAAAGGTGAAGTTATAAAATCCATTTTATCAGACCATTATGCCCAATCAGCAACTTATAAATTAACTATTGGAAGCAGAGACAGAGGGGCAAGGTTTAAATTTGAAAGAAGTTTTAACAAATCAAACTTAGAAACGTTTAAGACTTTTGTAAAGCAGGAAAAATGGTGTGAAGTTTACAAGGCTCAGTGTGTTGATGAGAAGTATAACGAGTTTAGCATGCAACTGAAGTATCATTTTGAAATAGCATTCCCGAAAAAATACAAAAAAATCAGTTCGGAAAAAAAAATAAAAGTACAGTTATCACAAGAAGTCTTAAAACCAAAAGAACAATGTTTTACATTCCATGAAAAAACAAAAAATTTAAATTCTGACCATTTCTTAAGACAGTATTATAAAAGATTGAAGTATCAGTATAGGAAAATGATCAAGGAAGCTAAGAGTAGCAAAATACGGGAAACAATAGAAAACGCTAACAATAGAATGGAGACTGTTTGGAAGATAATTAATGACCATAGACCGAAACCCAAGAAAGTGAATAAAAGGATTGCCATAAAAAACAGCGAAGGAAAATTAATTACAGAACCACAAGAACTCTGTGACAAACTTAATGCACATTTTGTCGGGATAGGAGAAAAAATTGACAAACCAGTAAATAATGTGTTGAACTATTTAACAGAAAGCAAAACAGTTCCTCGTTTTTCCTTACCCCTGTCACTGAAAATGAAATAAAAAGTATAATAGCAGGGATGAAAAATAAAAACTCAGCAGGGTTAGATGAAATATCACCAAAAACTTTAAAGTGCATTAGTGAATTTGTGGCAGCACCATTATGCAGCTTGGTGAACTCCTCCTTTGTTGAAGGCAAATTTCCATCAGCCCTAAAAGTGACTAAGGTAAGGCATATTTTGAAAAGAGGAAAGGAGGAGTCTTGCGATAATTATAGACCAATTAGTTTGATATCAACTCTGTCTAAAGTTTTTGAAAAAGCTGTGTTGAACAGATTATGTAGTTTTTTAGAAAATAACAAGATACTGTTTGAAAACCAGCATGGTTTCATCAAGAATAGATCTACAACCAGTGCAATGCTTAGCTTAATAAACAGCATAGCTAAAGATTTGGACAGAGGGCAGTGTGTATCTGGTGTGTTTTTTGATCTGAGCAAAGCCTTCGACATGGTCAATCATGATTTGCTTCTTGAAAAAATGTATGACCTGGGTATACGGGGAGTTGCACTAAACTGGTTCGCATCCTATTTGAAGAACAGAGAACAGCTAGTTGTGATACCTGCTGTGGATGTTGCTGGATACCTGAGACATAATGCTTCTTCCAAGTCACTGATCAAGAGAGGTGTGCCCCAGGGGTCTGTTTTGGGTCCTACCCTGTTTCTCCTCTTCATAAATAATCTTCCCAATAGTGTCAACTCCGCCAACATTTGTCTCTTTGCTGATGATACGTCACTCACAATTTCTAGGCCCTGTATTGAATCATTGAAGCAAATGGTCTTTTATGAGTCAAACAGTCTCTTGCAGTGGTGTCAAAATAATAATCTAATTTTAAATGCCAATAAAACTAAACTTTTAAACTTCCATTTATCTAATAGGGCATCTGTAGTAAACAGTAGTGGGATATGTGTTCTTCTAGAAGACACAATTGTGAACGCTTCCCAGGATGTGAAATTCCTTGGCCTTACTCTTGATGACAATTTAAACTACAATAAACATATTGAAGGAGTGGCCAATAAAGTCTCAATCGGAGTCTTCATCCTACGGACACTGAAAACAGTAGTGAGCAACGAGGTTCTCGTTTCAGCTTACTATGGCATAATTTACCCCTATCTTTCATATGCAGTACCGGTTTGGGGAAGTGAAAGCCAAAGGACCGCTTTTTTGTTCCGCTTACAAAAGAAGGCTATAAGGGTCATCTTCTCCCTCCCCAGAAACCAATCATGCAGAGAAATATTTAGAACCAGCAACATTTTAACATTCCCTGCAATTTATATCTTGGAGACATTACTGTTTGTTAAGAACAATACTAAAATGTTTAGTTTTCCTTCCAGTCACAGTTATCAATTCCGCAATAACAATCATATTCCCATTCCTAAACATTCAACTTCATTTTTTCAAAAACAATTCCTTTATAATGCTGTAAAACTTTACAATAGTCTCCCATTATCTTTAAAGATCGAGCAGGATCACCGTTCTTTTAAGAGGGGGGTTAAAACAATGCTCTTGGAGGAAGTAGTCTACAGCGTCCGGGAGTTTCTGGCTGGTAGTCGCTAATAAATTCCTGTGTAATGTTTTAGTTAATAATATATATTCAATTATTGCATTTTATTCATTTGTAAATTATTGTATTGACTTAGCTAATGCAAATGTATTGTTAATTTGGCCAAATAAACAAGTTTGAAGTTTGAAGCTCAGAGCTCAGTCACCTGAGGTTTATACAATACTAACCTCAATTGGGTAAACAATTTATATTATTTACCCTGTATTTTATATTTTTCCAGTCTAATTTATAAATGTTATAAATCATTTTTATTATTTTTGTAAATAGTCTAGCCTTATTCTGCGGTACAGTAATATCTTGTCAATATTTTTCCAATTGCTAACTCAGGCGATTCTGATTTGATGAATTTGTTGTTGGTGCTTTGACTGTACGTTTTCTAGTGCTTTCCAAGCTAAAATATAAATTAATATTTTTTTAATTTTCATTCACTATCGTACACCTTTATATAATTTTGATTTTATTTCAACAGTTTCTATTTACGAAAAAATGTGTAAAATATTTATAATGTAGTTATCATTATTTTTTACCTTAGTTCTTAAACTAGTTAATCTAAAACTCATTTTAGTTATAATTTGTTTAAACTAACTAGTTTTAAACTAGTTAAGATTTTATAAATTGTATTATATTTGTATACAATAACAAAATTTGACATTGGTAGAAAGATTACAGAGATTTTCTCAGCGCTTAAAGGGTTAAAATGTATCAGCACTCATATGAAACAATATTGTATCATTACTCACACTTATATAAAAGAATTCATTTGGGGGCACAAAAGGCCCTCCTGAGTACAGCCCCGGCTGGCCTGGCACAGCACATAAGGCTATAACGTCCAGTACTGAGCCATTTAGGTGAACCAGCTCCAGCTTTGTAAAGTTGTACAGGTTAGCTGGTTCTGTCGCCCTCACCAGCACTGAATTAACTGCCGCTGAAAAAGTATTGCTTTGTATATTTTATGACATTTTAACTACTGTTCAGAAACTAAATCAAACAAGTAATCATGATATAAAATAAAACATAATTTTAAACTATAACACATGAAATTGGTAGTTGTGTTTTTCCTAGATACTATCAAAAATCTATCAATAACAAAAAATATGACAAAAACAAATAAATCAAAAGTACACATTAAACTTACTTATTGCCTGATAACACAAATTCGTTCAATAGCTCTGAAATTACTTTTATTTTTTAATTTATTTATTACTAAGACGCCAATCGTCAAGATATGGGCGAATGTGGATTTCGAATGAGTGTGATGAGTGTAGATAAACGAATGTAGTCATTGTTACAAACTAAGGCCGACTATTCCTTAGAAAGTGTCTTTAATTAATAGCCCAATGACAAATGAACAGCAGGTGATTATCAGCTGATCCTTCTCAAAATCTATTGACTCTAATTGGGATCGAACTGAGAACCTTTAGCACATGAAGCTGGGATTGAACCAACTACGCTACCGACCAATTTACTAAACGTTCCATGTATACGAAAAGTTTAATTCATAACAAAAATGAATAACATTTAATGAACTAAAAATAACTAGCTACAACTAAACAGGGGTGGAAGCAAAAGATTTAACTATCAATAAGATGAAAATCTCATCATATTTTAAGTTCTACTTTAAATCAATTAAAACAACAAATTTTCAGCAAACAACTAGATAAATTCAGAAATATCATAATTAAAAAAACAATATACAGCTTACTGGTGCGTATTACTATCTGAGTTCCACAGCGACTAAGTTTCTCTCAAGATTAAATAGAATATTGTAAAATATTGCATAGGTACAATGTTGACACAAAATAGTTGTAATGTTGATATGAAAATAGTTGATATGCAATGTTGGTAAAATACAATAGCAACTATGATACAAAAACAGTTGTCAGTGTTAAAATATCTTTTCTTAGACAGTTCTATCTAAGAGTCTAACTACAAAGACTCGTCAAAAACCAAAACTCTATGACAAACACCGCAGGAAATGGACTTACTAAGCTTGTAACTTAAGTCTCACAATTTATTGCAAAGCAATTTAGACAAATAATCCTATTAATAGTTTTATTAACTGGTTGGTTTTATAAAACACAAATATTCTATACGACAAAGGTTGTAAGCACTACCAAATTTATGCTATGATAATAGTTGCAGTTAGTTTTAGGCAAAACCTACAATTGTGTAATTTCAACTTCTGTAACAAATAATTGAAAAAAACTCTCTAAATACATATAAAGATTTTAAATTGGACCAAAGACTATTCTCTACCATTTCATTGTTACTATCTAAGTGCTTTATATCTGTTGTGGTATTCCATTACATTGCCACCACCACTTAAGGGAGACATCCACTAGCATACTGTTTGGTTACACCACATGGTCTGGAGAAGGAACAAATAATAACTATGGCTTCCAATTAATATCAATTATATTTACATAAAAAGTAATAGTCTTTGATCATAGCTCTAATAAATTATAGATTTTTAACAAAGAGCAAGAGGTATAAACACCATCCCGTTACATCGATGTTAACTTAATTATTCTTCATTAATATAAAACATGAGCCAACAAAAACGTAATCCAATCTGTTCTGATTTATTTTTGCAGAGTTCATCATTTTGATCACCTCGTTAACCCTTATGATCGCTTGCATAACATCATAAGTTGCACCGATGATTGGTTCAATTATATCATACGATTCGGCACGGATGATGACTCTGCAGCCAGGAGATTAACCTTAGCTTCCGCCATGGACTGTGTAGCCCATAAAATGGACTGGTCAGTATTATAAAATTTTGTTAAATGTTTATCATTATCTAACTAGAAAACATTTATAAAAATAAATGAACTCCACCAAATATTAAGTATTTTTAAATGTTAACCTGATTGAATGAGTTAGCTCGTCACAAATACTTTGATTGTGAGATGTCAGTTAATTTATTACTCAAAATACCAAACATGTAATACAGTTAGCTTTTTTCATTACTAACATATTTTATTACCATACGCTCAATAAGTGTTGTGGCATGGGTAACAAAAATGGATAGTGTGAAGAATACAAATTTTCCAAACCATCACTCTCAACAGCTGGGTGTTGGTATTTAGGATTGTCATCACTAAGACATTAGTTTAAATACTAACTTGCACATGTATTGGTTGGTTACCAAAACCATCACATCAACATAAAAGAGATCAATTGCAAGCTTTTAAGCTTACTATTAATGTTTCTGTCAATGGTCTGAAAGTTTCTAACCCTGCATCGTATCAAGATTACAGGTCTAGGATTTTTCGGAATTAGTTTACTTTCAAATTAACTAACTGCAACCAACACTAGTCTAACTGGGTTTTGGTCAATTCTGAATCATACAAAACAGGTGTTTCACTCTAAGAATTTTTTTGTGACAAAGAAACACTTATTTTAATGCCAAAGTTTGTAGTAACATGTTTGACTACTTGGGTAGTAAAATTCAGATGACCAATTCCAACTGTAAACATGATGTAAATAGTTATTTGCAGACTCTTTCTATTTATCTCAATTCTGAAATACTGTCTTGAATTCAAACATAGCCTTTAATTGCTAAAACATTTTATAAGACAAATAAGAGACTTTTCTTAAACCAGGTCTGTAGTACTGTGCACAACCTCCTGTGTATACTGTACTGAAATCCATGCATCGAACTACATCTGCTGCTGACAGTTACTTCATCCTTAGCCACTTGTAACTGAAGTAAGGTGTTGGCACTAGTAGAGCAGTGCTGTAACCCAGCTACTTGGGGACAAAGTGTTGAGGAGATTGTATGCGATAGGTTCTATTCTAGGTCCTCTTAATACTGATACAATATTGCTCAATGGTTGCCATCAACGTAGACACTAATAGACATGTCTGAGGTATCCGTGTTAGGTGGTAGTTGAGTATGGATGTTGTGTAGGGAAAGTGAACAAGTATCAGCTTGTCAGTTAGCTGAAAATTAAACCAATACTACATAGTTTGGGTTCCCCTTCTATGTCCCTTAGATGAGCTGGCTATTGGGCTATTAAAAATGGCTCTTTCTAAGAAACAGTCAACCTTAGTTAGTAATCAGGGGCGGTCTGACCAGGTCGGCTAGTCGGCGATCGCCTAGGGCCTCCGGTTCACAGGGGCCCCGTTAGGGCCCCCAAAATAAATGACTTCTGAAATTTGGAATATATTTGTTTGTAACAAGCATATTATTGGTTTCTTAACGAACAGCCTAATATGGACTCTGGCAAACAATTCTTAAAATTAAATTCCGTAAATTAGGCCTAATATTGAACTAATTACATATATCAACATTCATTGCGTGGTGATAGCATGCATATATACCAATATATAAACAATCTAAAGTGGAATATTAACGAATGGGTGTAGGAAAAAAAAGTCTTATTTACTCAGTGTGAAATACGAAAGCGTAATATTTTGACATAAACAACGAAGCCTAAACAAAACAATAATGAGATAAAGCATTATTAATGTAGTAACAAAGAAGTGTGTGAAAGGAAGCAGTGAAGCAGAGAATGTAGTAAAGACAAGACAACAATCAATCAATCATCAACTTATTTTGGAAATCTAACGAACATTTCGGGATTAACAGTAATTTTCTCAGCGTGAGACATCTTGGTATACTTGTCTCGGGCATGGTTTTTGGGGTTAAGAAACAAAGGGGAAAAGCTCGCATTTGAACCCTCTAAACTTTACTACCAATCACTACCAAATGGTGAGAAAATTTGTAGAAAATGGCTATCCTATTCAATCCAGCTGAACAAAGTGTTTTGCTCAAGCTGCATGGCTTTTGGCAGCAAAGATTATAGAGATTCGTCATTTATTACTGGGCATGACGTTTCCCCTAAGCACATATACAAATCTGCCGAGATTCATGAACAATCTCGTTACCATGATGCTGCGGCAAAAGCGGCTTTCCGCAGCAAGATTGGTTCTGACGTATTAACACTTCTAACAAAAAATCAAACAAAAAAAAAAGAGAAAACGAAATTTATACTAGAAGATTAGTTGTTAAACGATAAATTGACAAAGTTCTATTTATCGGCCGTCAAGGAATTTCCTATAGAGGGAAGACCGCTGAAGGTGCCCCCTCTTTGGATTCCATGGAAAACCACGGAAACTTTCTAGAATTAGTAAAGTTGGTTGCAAATTATGACGTTATATTGCAAAATCATGTAAATAAATCAATAGAAGACAGCAAATCACACAGACGTACAACTATACGAAAGAGAGAATGCGCTGGCAAAACAACAAAGGGCCAGTTTGGTCGTGGATCTCTACTAACATTTTTATCTAAAGCCTTTATTAATAAACTGATTGACACTATTGCTTCCATCGGCCGAGGAATTATTTTAAAGGACCTTCAAGACAGCATAACATTTAGCTTGATGGTGGACAGCACACAAGATATTGCCGTGATGGAGCAATTAGCAATTTGCGTGCGATATATTACTCAGGCAAGATATATGAAAGGCTTCTGCAGTTGAGCATGGTAGACGATTCTACCGGACTGGCTCTCTATGAACGCATAAAATTGGAACTAAGCAAGTGCGGTATTTCAACAACAAACATTATTGCCTGCTCATTCGACGGAGCCAATAATATGAAAGGACCTTACAATGGTCTTCAAGCTCATTTAAAACAAGACAACCTTATCTATACACATTGTATGGGCCATGTTTTGAATTTAGTTGTTGCCGATGCAACAGTCAACCAACTGCAAGCAGAAAACTTATTTGGTCTTGTAGAGGAATCCGCTGTATTCTTAAGTTGGAGCCACAAGAGAATGGCAATTTGGGAGAGGGAAACAAAGAAGAAATGTACTGCACACAATAAATTACAGAGACTTCAAAAAATTGGAGCTACGAGGTGGTGGAGTAAACATAAGGCTCTTTCTTCAATGATTGACGAGGAAGTTTTAAGAAGTGAACAGGAAATAAAGACTGAGAAGTTAGTTAATATGTTAACGGTGTTCAATGACATATCATGTGGAAGTTTCGATTGTAAAACAAAGTTCATGGCAAGAAATCTCATTGGTCAATGGTGTAAGTTCGAGAATATCCTCATGTCTTTAGTTCTCTTAGATTTATTTTTGGTCACGTCCCCAGTTTCAAAGTATTTACAAGGCAAAACTATAAACTATTCAACTGCTTGGAACTTAGTTCAAACCTTACTGCAGCAAATTATTTCTAAAAGGACTGATGACCACTTTGAAACCCTGTATTCTAAATCAAAAAAATATGCAAGGGAAGTTAACAATAGTTTAGATGCAATTGAGGTGGAATTAGAGTCAGATTTTCAAGAGAAAAGATGTCCAAAAAGAAAAATTATGCCTGGAGAAAAAGCAACAGATCAAACTAGAGAAATCTTGACTGTCCAAAAGTATAAACTCATGTATTTAAAATTATGCCTGGAGAAAAAGCAACAGATCAAACTAGAGAAATCTTGACTGTCCAAAAGTATAAACTCATGTATTTACAAATTGTAGATCGTGCCAGAACAAGTATAGAGAAAAGATTTGTACCCAATCAGAGCATATTACAAGATTGTTCATGGCTGGATCCAAAACGATTTAATGAAATCAAAAGAATTGAAAACTTCCCTAAAAATGTGCTTCAAGAGTCAGCAAAAATTTGTAAAATTGATAGATGTAAGTTATTAATTGAGCTCAAACAGTTTGCAGACCAATACAACAGTTTTGTAAACGTCGAAGGTCCAGGTAAAAGTGATAAAGGATGTAGGCCTACAGTTGAGAAAGGTCTCGGTGAAGAGTTAGACCTAGAGTTGGAAGAAGCCTGGTCAGAGGATGAATCTAACAAACTTGATTGTGATGAATCGGACAAATGCTTTCTTTGTTTGGGATGCGCATTCTCCGTTATTTTTTATCTGTCTCAGTCTGGTTTATTCCTCAATTTATATGTTGTTTATAAGTTTTTGTTGACAATACCATGTACACAGGTAACGTGCGAGAGAACATTTTCAAAGCTGAAAATCATAAAAAACCGATTAAGGTCAACTTTAAATGAAGACCTCATGTCTAATCTCCTTTTTATGAATGTAGAGAGAGATTTTTTTCAATATTTAGACAAAGATACAATTATCAATGAAGTTGCTAAGACCAGCACAGAGCTGACCAGGAATCTCACAATTTGATTTTAATTTTGTAGTACTATATCGATTTTCAGTTTATAACAGTACTATTAAACTAAAATTAATAGTTCAGTACTATTAAAAGTAAGAATTACACTTTTTTCAATAAAAGTTTTTAGACTATATATGTATTTTATCTTTCTCCTAGCCAACCTTTATAAGTATTTTTCCAAGTAGGTGGATTATTTATTGTACCGATTATTTATGGACAAAATAGTGCAAAAATCATTATTATGGGCAAAAAACTGTGTTGGCTTATTAACTAATTAGTATTGTTTGAGTCACACAAGGGGCCCCATATTTAGTTTTGGCCGAGGGCCCCAAATAGAGCCAGACCGCCCCTGTTAGTAATGCAACCCACCCTTGTATCAAAACAATGCACTGGACCCATCGAGGGTAGGTGCAAAGGCACCGGACAGGAGGACGACACAGAACAAAAAAACACAAGTTAAATGGCAAAAAAATTGTTTATTACATGAAAATTAAAAAAAAAAATTAATTCAAAAATATTTTAAAAAATACTGTTACAAATAAAATAATTTAAGACATTTACGGACAAAACTTTGAAAAAATATTATATCAAAAGTTACAGAAAAATTTATATGTTGGCCTTAAGGCAATAGAAATAACTAAAAAACACAACAAGATTATCAAATATTAATAGTACAAAAGTATCAAGAAAATGTAAATCAAAATGATTAAGCCTAAAAACATTTTTAATAAATATATAAATATAGAGCTCTGAAAAATGAACAACAAGAATAAATCATATAACAAAAACAATTAAACAAGAGAAAAACATTTCTTCTTTGAGTTCTTTATTGGAAAATTTTAACTTATTTAAGAAAATCTCAAAAATTCCAATAAAATATTTATTTCGTGAGGCCTTTCGCCTACAATGTAGGCATCGTCAGACATCAATTTTATATGTTATAATAAAAATTAGAATTTTTATGTTGATGTCTGACGATGCCTACATTGTAGGCGAAAGGCCTCACGAAATAAATATTTTATTGGAATTTTTGAGATTTTCTTAAATAAGTTAAGAGAAAAACATCTATAATAATAGTAACAACAATAAATAATAAAAATAAATATATTCATCACTACAAGAATTACAAAGACAAAACTTAAATCCACTTATGCAGCTGAACTTACAGGGCCTCGGGTAACAAAAGAAATTTGGAAGGTTTTGGCCAATTTGGAAAAGTTAAAAAAAAATAATTAAATTACTAATTACGCCTCTAGGACACAAGGTAGAGGCTGGTCCCACCCTGTAGGTTCTGCACTGTGCCTCCAGGAAAACGCAGTCAGTAGCCACGCAGGTGCCTGTCCATCACTCTCAGACCCCGGAGCCAGGGCCAAAGAAACAGCACAGCACAAAACGTATTTTAGTCTGGCTCCACAAAAGTGAGAAAACGAAATAAATACATAAAGGGACGAGATTAAAAAAAAGACAAAATTTGTTTTACTAATAAAAGTTGCCATGACAATTAAAAAATGTAAAATTTGTAAAATAAAATAAAGAAGTACAGAAACTACTAAAACACCAAATTAAGTGTTTACCTACCTAAAATAGCAAAAGACTAAGTACAACTGGTTAACCCTAGAACGCGAATCTTGGCTCTCTGCATACTATTTTCAAACGTATAGGCGATCGCGGAAGTAGGCACGTCGCATGCTCTTTTGTTAAACTCAAAAAAACATATGTTTATCATCAAGCAAGTGCGACAAACTTGGTAACAATCGGCGCAGAATGTTCTGTTCTATACTTTTTATATTTTTATTAATTTTGTATACAATTTTATAAACGTAGGAATAAAATTAAAATGTGCAGCTTGAAATTCCCACCCGGCGGGGGGTCGGGAGAGGGAAAAATGGTCGATGTTTGTTGCATGACTGTACAATAACCAATAGTCGGAATAAGGTGTATCAACTGTCAGTCTGCAGTAAATGAAATATTCTAGCCAAGAAAACAAATTGTAATGTTGTAGGTGCTTTGGTTGTTTTACCAAAAATGTGTTTTTATACCCTTGTTTGCGTGTTCTTTCTAAAGCCAGTATTGGCATGTTACGTGCTGTTGTAAAAAGTAATAAGTAAATTATTTATTGCGATGTAAACAAATAAAAAATTGAAGCCAGAAAGTTTTTGCGTCGATTGGTACCGTTTCGAGGAAACTTCGTGCTGTAAGTTGGTAATGGTCACATGACAACGATGTTGAAGAAGAGCGGCCGTCAGTTTACATTTAGCCATCTTTGTTTATAAATAACGCTCTCTCGACCGCTCATATTTACCATAATAAGTGTAGTGAATTGAAATGAAAGTGTAGTGAATAGTGTTGTGTAGTTATTATATAATATATTTTAGTGCATTTTAGTAGAAGTGACAGTGCATAAAAGGAAATTAGTTTTAGGCATTGCTCAACTAGTCCTACCACTAATCAGCATTACATTATATTTATACAAAAGCACTAGCACTAGCAGTTCAAACTCATAATAATAACAATCCTACATACAAATAATGCACTATAGGGCTAAAAACAGGCCGGAGAACTAAGAGTAAAATATTAAACTTTTTTAGTGTATTTTAATTTTACAACTATGTATATAAATATGTAGGTACTAGCCTAAACATTTATTTTTTTATCCAATTTGATCAAATAAGACATATAAAATATGGTATTAGTTTAGCATTCTCATAATAATCTAAGATCTTCAAAAAAAATAATATGTATTATTTGTGTTTGCTCAAAATTATGCTTTTATTTTATTTTATTCATTGCTAAAACCGCCTGACGTTAACCTTCTTATTTATTTTATTTATCGACAACAATATAATGTAGTATGTTAACTTTATTTTTGTCACGAATATAATTATTCTTTTTACATTTCTGTTCAGAAATATCTGTTTTATCAATTTTTGTTCTCAGAAAAAATCCTTTAAAAATTTTAATATTTTTTAGTATGATTACAATATACACAATTTTTCAAGAGCTGTTTACACAATTTGCGCACACTGACTTTTGGTGTTATAAATTTTATAGTTTTTGGAATATATTCATATATTTTACATTTTCTTGTAGCTAACAGATTGTACTAATAAAGTACATGTAGCAAAAAATTATACATACCCTTATTTATGGATTGTTATGTAATTTTTCACAGAATTTTTTGTTTCTGTGGTAAACTTTTTATTTTCCACAACAAACTAAAAATATAAAACTTTGTATATTGGTACAATATGACTGTTTTTCCTAAACAACTTTTTTTTCTATTCAATAGTATTTTTTTTAGAATTTTTACATTTTTTACATGTACTATTTGATTACCTACAATGATCATACTGTAACTTAACACATTTTTTCATTTTTGCATTTTATGTAAAAAAAACAATTCCAAAAAAAATAGTAATTTATATAAAATATAACAACATGTTATTATAGTGCATAAAATAATAAACAATTTGGCTATCTTGGAATTATTTACAAAAATTATTTAGTGCTCCTAAGGAGGGTTATAAGTTATAATTAACATACAAAATTTTAAAATCTTTTCAATCTTTTCTAGACAATAATTATTTACTATTTTTTTTTAATGTAAGTTTTGATGGTAGTAAGTGAAAGTAAAGTTTTTGAGCAGAAAAACAAAATGATAAAATTGACATTTGCAGCATATTTAGTATTTTTTATGATTTTTACAAAAAACGCTTGCGAAGCGCTGAAAAGAAGCATTGTGCAGTTGTGAGTTCATAATGGGTCACCTAGTATTCACCATCTAGGGTTAAACAAATTAATTACGCAAAAATAATAAAGAACAAAGTTAACCATTTACATGACTCAGCATTACATAACTAAAATCCTGCTGTGTCCAGCAACAACACAAAACCTTTTGTTAGACCTATCAAATGAAATAGTTATAAAAATAGAAAATGAATATTGACTTTACTTTAAAACAATTAAAATACAACATTTAATTACATATAAAAATCAATTTTAACAGGACAAAATAATACAATAAATAGAAATACATGAAATATCACAATAAATAGAAATAACAATACTTCATCACAAAGGCCTAACCTAGGCCTGTTGAAAATAAAAACATTTTCGCAAACAACAGGCAACAGCTTTTTTAATTACTGAAACAACACACATTACAGAACAAAATAAAGCTCAATAAACAATATTTTTAACCAAACAGATACAAAAGCAAACAATTTTACAAACACTTACCTATACGTTTCTTGCCACAAAAAATTTCATTGTCGGCTGCCAAGCTAGAATGTTGAGCTTACCGACAACGCCAAGGAACACAGAAAACGAAACATAGAACACGTAAACAAAGACATTAAAACTAAATGGAACACCGAGAAGAAGACTGAACTGTCCGAGGGAGATGATCGTAATGTGCAAACAGCACAGTAATAATGACTACTCGCATTCATTTACACTCACCACATTCATTTGCCTCTCATATTCACCCATATCTCTACTATCATTGCCTTAAAGATGATAAATGAATAAAGATGTCTTACCATAATAAGTAGCAATAGATTTTGTACTTTCTTTTAATTAACCTTTTAACCCGGTATTTTCAGGTTCAATGGGAAAGCAACAATATTACGAACTGCACGCAAGCAATGGAGGTTTAAAAAACTGTACAGTAAAAACATATTAAAAACTTAAAACTAATACAAACTTATTCACAAAAACAAATTGTTTTAATTACTAACAAGAGTAAAATTTCCAAACAGTTGTAATCTTACCTTTAAGAGGTCGATGGTAAGTCTCTGCCATATTATTGGTGGGTATGACAGAGAAGCCATACACAAAGTCAGAACCACTGAGGCCCGTAGACCGCACTGTGTGCTGCGAGTCGCTGCCTACTTGTAGAGTCCACATGCCTGGTGGAGGCTCCTGCAACAATTATCTTAATATATAAAATCCAAAAACAATGTACTCATTCATCATAAAATCTCTGGAACCACTGAACAGATTTTGATGAATTTTGGAGAGATGTTAGCTTTTGTATCATAGAGACCCACTAAGAAAGGACTTATCAAAAGTTTACTCCTAAGGGGCAGAAACAGCCTCTCAACTCTTCCTTTTTTTCCATAAGAGTAACATTGGCATTAATTTTATTTCATAATTTTATTTCAAACAACTGATACAAAAAAACATTATTATGATACAAAAGCTTGGCTAGTTCGGTTTTCATTGTGAAATGTTTCAGGTCTTTTTACTAACTCTGGCATGATGGCACTACTTTGCGTCTACCTAAAGTAGACTTATAGGAGTTCCTAGCCTATGAAACTTTGTTATCTAGGTGAACGGCAGTAGGCTAAGCTATATTACTAAGCTAGCTATAAGAAATATATGACCATATTTATAGTAATGTGACCCTTCATCAAGCACTTTTAATATGCAATGCATACTTCCTGCGATATCTAGGCCGTCACAAATCACCATTAAATGGCTCTGAAAAAAGTTATTCAATGTCATTAATCAATTGGTTAGTTTCAATATTTTCAATACTTGGCGCTTGTTATAGAAGTGTTACAGTATGTTGTTAGACTGTGCTTCTACTTCCTTGATATTACAATTGCCATAAAACAAAAGAAAATATCAAGGATTTATTCTATTTGTAATTATATATGATCTTTTTGATTATTCAATCATATAATATGTAACAATAATGACTGATAATAATCAATAAATAGTCTTTTGTCTACCAACATAGAAACACAATACACAAGACATTCTCTGTTGTTTGCCAATACAATGATTGCCATGATATTACTAGTCATGGCAATGACTAGTAATAAAGTACTTTTAAAGCATGTTTTAAAATTATGTTATGGAATTCCCCCATTGTAGCACTGTGATTGCCTTTATCTGTTGGCAAGGCAACCATTACAGAATCATTAGATAGTTTATGGTTGTTCATGAGTGATTAAAATACCTCATCCGTTATTAATGCCGCCAACTGTGAAGTACGCACTGTGATATTGTTTCCTAATGCTACAGGTGTGAAAGCAGCTGACAGACATTTACTGTGAGATTTGTGAAGAAAACACAATGAGTGATAGGATGGTATGGAAATCGGTCATAGCTTTTAAAAATGGCTATAAGAATGTGCAAGATGAGGAACGAAGAGGATGATCTTCACTCAGTACTGATGACTTTGTGCAAATAGTTGATGTTAAAGTCAGAAAAAACTGAGGCTTTATGATTTAATTGTTATCTAGTGAGTTTCGTCAAGTGTCAAGAAGTGTGATTTATGAACTGTGACAGACCGTTTGAAGTATCGAAAGTTACGCTCACACTGAGTTTCACAAACTCTTACGGAGAACCACAAACAAAAAATGTTTAACCTGTTCTCTCACAGTCCTAGAACGTTACAATCAGATTGGTGAGATTCTTTAACAGAATTGTCACTGTGACAGATCTCACTGTGAATGTCAGCTGCTTTCACGCCTTTAGCATTAAGAAAACATACCACAATGCGTGCTTCACAGTCAACAGCATTTTCAATTGAAGGAGGCATATAAAACACTCATAAACTACCATAAACACTGTCAAATGGTTTGGATATCTGTTGGCAAGCCATAGCAGTTGTTACAACGTGCTAGTTTGGTCGTACAGATAACCAAAGTACTAAAATGGTGGAATTCAAAAACGGTACTTACTTTAAAAACATTCCTTGTATTTTTAACAATTTGAGATTTCATTATTAAGTAGTTTTGAAATTAAAATAACTCTTATATAATAAATAAGTATATTACCTTAACATTGACAACTTTTACATTCTGTAAATCCAACAATGGTGTGAGTTGTGGAGGATGGACAGCTTGACCACCAGGATCAACAACTCCAATAGATGCATTTGATCCAGACACAGAGACTGTAAATTCTTTGAGAGTTTGATCTATGGGCAGAGGCAGTGCAGAGTCGTTGTGTGCGGGTGGTCGGTCCACAGACAGTAAATTGACTTTACGTGATTGTAATGAAACTCGTACAAAGCTCAGAACCTGAAATCATTAGTAAATGTTGCATCTACGTAACATGAACCCCAATAGTTTTACATAATACAAACCAAGAATGGAGATGTTTTGAGAATTTTCAAAATATTTATAATAACTTAAACTTAGAGTGATTATGATGAGATTTGTTTAGTTTATGAATATAAAGCATAATATTATATAATAAACATATATTATATCTATTCCAAGGTTCAAGATTAGTTTATTCCCAGGCACTGAAAATAACTGAAGTTTTACGGAGACTTACTCTTGAGACAGGGAGACCTGAGCAAGTCATATTGTAACTGGTCATGGTTTGAAGAGAGCCATCATTATACCCAAAAGAATATTCTTTCTTGAAATTTAATTTTCAAGACTATGCCCAAAGGTAAATTTCTTTTATAGCAATTAAGCTAATGATAAATGAGTGGTCATGCACTTGTATTATAAGACTAATTTTGGTCTTTGAGATTACACCATCAACCCTCATGATGTATCCTTTTAACACTTTGAACCCTACCTAATCCTAATGCCTTTTTGATGTTTTAATTTATATTTAGAAGTCCTATATATAATATATGTTTACAAATTATACGTCTGTTATTTCACTTACTTATATATCCTATTAACCTATTAATGCTTATGACACTATTTACATGTCCTATTTTACCCTATTAAACTAAAATATTACAGCAATTTCAAATAATTTAAAACGCATATCCTCCTCTTCTATAACAGCAAAAGTTGCAAAACAACTGTTGTTCATTGGAAATATAGTAGAAAAACTAAACCCATCAACTTCCACTCCCCTGACCAAACACCTTTAATACAAGGTGAGCCGTATGCCTCTATGTCACAGACCAGTGGTGCCTCTATAGAAAAAGCAACGGTTGCAGCTGAACTCATATTCATGAACCTTGACGTTGCACTCAAACTCATGATTCAGCTTTCAATTTATATATTTATTAATATATCCTTATTTTATTAAGTAATACCAATTTATATTAAGCATACTTTTTGAAATAGAGTAAGAAGAATGGTTTTATTACTTGGCATTGCACTTAGAATCATTCTGAAGGGATATCTATTGAACACGCATCATTCTGAAGTGGTATTTACTGAACAAATTTATATTGACCCACCCTAGAACACAACCATAAGTGGTTATCACTACTGTGGGGGTATAGGTGGATCGGCAGGTCAAACGATGGGTAGGTGGATTAATACAATTGTATATATGTGGATGAAGGGGTTATCAACACTGTACATGTATGGGTGGATGAGAGAGTCGACACCAGCATACATGTCTGGGGAATCCCTGTTGAGGAGGTGGAGATGAGGATTGAGTTGTGGGAGGAGCATAATTATTATCTAGGTCCATGGGGATAATTATTTGTATAGTTGATGCCACTGTTGTTACTACAATTTTTTTGAGCAGTTTGGACAGGGAGCTGTGACCCTGGTATATACCTGGGTCGGTAATCTGTCCAGGACTATCCAGTGCCAGGTTGGGATGAGGAAGGAGCATATCTTGTAGGTGAGGTTATAGCCTCGTGTTGGCTGAGAATATTTGCTAGGTTGGTTGGAGCCAGGAAACGGTACTTTTGAGGAGGAAGTCTATGTGGCTTTGGGGTGAACTTCCATATAATGATGATTGATTTGAATTGGGATATCCCTGAACTAGAGAGAAAGTGGTATTAACTCTTGATTAGTTAGTTGGTTTTTGTCTGCAGGGCTCAAAAAGGTGAGTTTTTAAAGAAAAGTAATTTCTTTAATATTGAAGTTACTTATTGTATTGGTTTAAAAAAATAATAATTATGAATAATAAACATTATATTATAATGTTTGAATTTAGAAATAACCTGTAAATCTTATTACTGTTAACTTTTTGCGATATACCATTTCATAGAATGAAAAGAAGTTATAAAATCACATATCAAACTATTTATAGTAAACTATAACCATCAACTAATGCTAGAAGTAGTAATAAAACAATTGTTAGGCATCAAAACAAACACTGGTTACTAGACTGACTGAGAACAACACCAACCAATATCGACTGAAAGGGTGGACAGGCAGTCAAAATAACTACTGTTCTTATTGTCCTTCAACCTAGTGGAGACTTTTGAAACTGTTAATAGTCTAGGATAACATAAGAATCAGTTTAGAATAATACTCATGGGCCACAACAGTTGCGACGATACTATTTTCGTTACGTGATCTCAGTCGCAACTAATTTGGCCACATCGACTGCTGCCGCGGTACAAATCATAAGGTTAATATATATGGTATAGTTAGTAGAGAGTCGATTAGAAATTCCTGTTGGGTTGCAAGTCAACTATGGGTTAGAGAGGAGTATCTGTTAGAGACTAGTACCATTCAGGTGATTTGACTATTTAAATAACTTACAAGTTTTTGTTTTAATGAAATATATAGTCAACTGACAGTACCCATAATACTTCACGTAGTATGTAACTCACTTCATCAACATCACTCTTATTGAGGTGGTAGACCTGGCCAGAACTGGTGGCAGCTATCTTGTGGTAGACTTGGTAGCCTGGGTGGTTTTGGTCTCCACAGTCCCCTGTCATTACAAATACAACCTGTAACATCGCACTGGAATATTATTTATAGGCTAATCAGTTAATCAGGAGAAAATAGTCAGTTAAAAAATATTTGTTAACAATGCAGACTAACTTTAGCTCAAAGATCTCAGCGAAACTCTAATTTCACTTATTAGCTCCAGCTTCAACTACACAGTTGGGAGAGTTAGTGGCCAAGGAGTATAAGGCTTCGGGACCTACGTTAGAAATAGCGCAGGTTCAAATCCTGGCCTTGATTGTTAGTATTTATTTCTAATATTCACCTTGTATTATATACTGGTTCCTTCCCTTACTCCGTCTGATAAGTTCTCTGCACAGTTCAATAATCTATGGCAAATGGGTAGAGTAAGGTTAAAGAGGAGATCGGCCTCTCCTTTAAAATCTATTTCAGTCTTAATAAACATATAAGAGATATTAATATAAAGTACAATGTATATTAAAATACAAATAAGCTGGCCAGAACAGGAACTGCTGTTTATAATTCTAAAAAATTACGTTGTAAGAAAATACAAATGCTATTTTTTTTTTTTTTATTGTAAAAAAATAATTTAAACTCGTGTGCAGTGTTGAATAATTATTTTGAGGAGTGAAGTAAAACAACAAAAATGTGTTACAATTATTTAAAACTAATTGCATTAATGACACACTTACCGTAATTTACAGATATAATTATTTTGCCGTTATAATTTTTCTACAGTGAGAGGTTATTGTGTAGTTTATGTCCAAACTCGATTATCCATAGTATTAAATACTGTAAATAATACAGTTGAACCACCTGCAAGACATCGGCGATACTACTGAACACACCGGTGTTAGCGATCTGCTTGAGGGATCTTCCTAACTCTAGGGGACTATACTTTCTACAATAATCAATGTTCAATACACACTAGGATTCTGTAAGGAAGTTTGTGAAAGAAGCAGATGAACTATAACTAATCAATTTAAATAAAAAGTAAAGATATTACAAAACAAGAACAATCACATAATAACTAAAATCTATATTTTCCGATAACAGTGTCAATGTGCTATTTATACCATCTACGTATAAGATAACTAGACGTTTCGCCCATGGTGTGATATGGCATCACAGCAGAGACAAAGCATCTCGGAAAATATAGATTCTAGTTATGACACCGGTTGCTTAAGTCTAAGATCTAAGAACAATTACATCAGTTGATAGTGGATATTGGATATGAATATTTGTTTAGATAAGATTCATCTCTTTGGATAAATAAACATAAATAACATTATACAGGGTGAGTCACTACTAACTACATTAACTTCACCATTTGGTTCCACTGTCCAAAAAGGAAAAAAAAAGTTCATATAAACCATAGTCCGATTCTGAACCGTTTAGCTATAATGGTGCATTTTGTGATTTTTTTTAAACTACACGACTTGTTACTGTTAGTTTGACGATAAAATCAACCAATTTTATTTGTGAGATGAAAAGTAGTACCATTTGAAAAAGTATTAAGTTCTATAAAAATTAAACATAGTACTCAAATAACAACCCTTTATACGTTTTGTAATAACTGTAGTGTCTAAGATTTGTCATTCAGACTTTCTGTTTTAAACTTTAAGAGGCTCAATTAAAGCAGTTGTTTCTATTCTTACGTTCAATTACTGAAAAAACCTCCTTATTTACTTATCTATAAAATGATGTATAAATATTAAGGGGTCATAAGTGAAAAAATGTTGAAATTTCATTAAAATATTGATAAGGACACAGCATTATCATTCACCATATTGGTTAGAAACACCAAATTATTGGCTGTGTATATGTAGTTTCTATACCAGCTGAATCTGTTGACAAAATCAGCTGATTGGGGATTAAATAGTTATAATTAGATGATTTTTTTATTGTTATATTATAAAACTGTTTTTATATCCTTTTCAATTGCACACTACCAGTAATACATAACTAATGCCGTTAATGCTAGATAATTGTTTTTTGAATGGTCATAGCATTTACCAATGAATCATATGTTGACATTATTGTAATTTACCGGTTCTGTGACTTTAACTCATCAGAAAGCCATCGCGAATACCGTCGCCATTTTCTGCATAGAAAGCTTCCGAATGTACAGACCTTTGTCCGCGTTCATCGCTGTTTGTGAAAAAGTGTAGTTTGCTACCAATAATCATTTGGTTGAAAATTTTATTCAAGATGTAGGAGTTGAAGAAGCTGATCTTATTCTCTTTACAAGAGACTTATGAACAAGAACAGTTTTTCGTGAGTTTGGGGGTTCCCAATCATGCATAAATAGAATTGTACGTAAAGAAAAGCTACATCCTTATAATTTTATTAGAACCAAGAGATCCTCACCTAGAATTCAGTTCTGCAGCTTGATTCGTCAGTTTGATCGTTTTTAATTCAAGACCATTCTTTTTGATGAATGAATTAAAATTTACTCGTAAGGTTGTTTTAAATATACACAACGACCATTAGTATACTGCAAAAATCCTCACCTGGTACACAAGTCTTCTAATCAAGTAAGATTCAAATTAAACGTCTGGATTGGACTCATTGCAAGCCGGCTCATAGGACCACACATCGACCTACTAACAGCCTTAAATGGCATTCAATACTTGGACTTCCTTATTGAAAACTTATCATTGTTCCTTCATGACTTACCGTTGGATTTGCGTAATAGCATTGTTTTCCAAGCAGGATGGAGCACACTCACACTTCAACGTTGAGGTCCTCCTTCGTCAGCACATGACTGATACTTTTAACATGTGGATCAGAAGAGTAGGAATAATAGCTTGGCCCCCAGGATATCCAGACCTGACACCCATTGACTGCTATGTTTGAGGGCACATCAAGCAAAATGTTTATTGTACACCAGTTTGAAATATGGAAGAGTTAAGAAATAGGATTTTGACAGGCTTCTCAACTCCTACGTCATGAACTGCACTTGAAGGCGACTGTGAGAGATTTCAGAAAAAGACTCTGCATGTGTAGCAGGGTAAACGGAGGACATTATGAAAATCTTCTAAAATGATAACAATTCTTGGGAGCAGTGTTAGCGTGATATTTGTTGTGTGAACTGTAGCTAATGATACAATAAAACACATAAATTAATTAAAAAATCCTGTTAAAAAAGTTGTATTTTTACGTTAAAAAAATTAGCTGATTAAATTATTTCAATTTCGGAATCAGCTGATTTAGTCAACAGATTCAGCTGATACGGAAATTATAGATATACAGTAATTAGTTTGGTGTTTATAACCAATATAATGAACCATGATGCTGTGTCCTTATCAATATTTTAATGAAATTTCAACATTTTTTCACTTATGACCCCTTAATATTTATACATCATTTTATAGTTGAATAAATAAGGAAGTTTTTCGGTAATTAAACGTAAGAATAGAAACAATTTAACTGCTTTAATTGAGCCTTAAAGTTTAAAGGAGAAAGCCTGAATAAAAAGTTTTCAACTTTACGTTATTACAAAATGTTGTATAAGGGGTTGTTATTTGAGTACTATGTTCAATGTATAGGGAATGTAATACTCTTTCATATGGTATTACTTTCCATGTTACAAATAAAATTGGTTTGGTTTAATCGTTAAACTAACAGTAACACGTAGTGTAATTTTTAAAAAATTCACAAAATGCACCATTATAGCTAAACGGTTCAGAACCTAACTATGGTTTATATGAACTTTTTTGTTCCTTTTTGTAATTGGAACCAGCTGGTGTAGTTAATGTAGTTAGTAGTGATTCACCTTTTATAAATAGGGCAAATTGAATAGACATACTACTTACAAGTTATCTTTTTATATTTGGTATGAAATATCCTTTCACAAATTAACATAGTTTTTCTCAAGAAATCCTTTTAAGAAAGAGACAAAACTCCCAGAATCAACCGCAAAAAGGTAATACCACCCAATAGGCAAAAATCAACAAAACATAGTAATTGGAATACTTTCAGGATGAAAAAACACACTTTTTATTCACAGTAGTGTTAGTTTGAAAGGCATAAGTGTATCCAAATCCATGTTTAAAAAAGCCAGATATATGAAACACATGAGATTGGGTTGTAAAAGTTACATATTTCATAAGGAAAGCCATTGGAAAAACCATATCTGTTATATCAAATGTTAAAACCTAAGGACACATTAGGAGACTTCTTGCCTAAAAATATAGAAAATTATGTTATTATGCTTTCCATTTACTTATTAAGTTTGTAAAACTGAAATACAACTAAGAATTTGTCATACCTGAGATTGTTTCCTTTGAATCAGTGGTAAAACTTGGGAAATAAGATGATAGTCTTTGGAACGAGCATCAGTGAAAACGTAGATGTATGAGTTTGGTCTGCTTAACTGCAGTGCCTGTAGAACAGCTTCTACTGATGCTTCAGGGCAGTCTCCCCCTCCATAGATATTTATCTCATTCAAACGCTGCATCATTAATTTGTGATCTGTTGTTACAGTTACAGGACCTACCACTGCAATTGAAAATCAAATTGTATTAAATACCTCAAACTAAAATATAAATCTAAATATATATAAATCAAACTTCCATATGTATACAAAACTCGAAAGAAGAGAATAGAATCATTTTAATTTTTTACCATAACATTGCATTCACATACAATACTGTTTTTATAAATTTAGCTCCTAAAATTGTTAACGGTAACAGGTTATTTCAAGCATTTCCCTATTTACCTATTACCTATTTCAGTAAAGTACCTGAAAATAAATGTCAGTAAAGTACTGTGCCATTGCTACTGTGACCAGATGACTATTTATTTATGAAAGTAACTGTAAGTTACTTTATTTAAGATAAAATCAAATTCCAACAACTAACTACAAAAGTCAAAAATAAAAACTAATAGTTAATATGAGACTAAGTCACAGTAAAGTATGGCCGGGTTTGTTTGTTTAGAATAAATATTTAAACCATTCTTATCCTTCACACACAAAATACCTCACAAATGCAGTTCTTACATATGAGACGCAGACACAATGTTGTGCGTATTTTAAGGTGAATATGAATGATGATATGCGTGTAGGATGAGTTTAGTCTGGTTATTAGCTGAGTTCAACTGTTCCTCAGAAAGGGCAATTTAATAATAGCCCAACAGCCAGGGCAAATAAGGGACCTACAGCTTCACGTGGATCCGAACCACGCAGTCTGATTTTCAGCTAATTAACAAGCCTGATACTCAGTCATCTGTCCCACACAACATCCGTACAGTGATTACCACCCAAAATAGACACTCCAGACTTCTCTAGTAGTGCCCACGCCGATAGCAACAATTGAGCGGACGGCATGACGGTATTAAAAGGACCGAGCATCCAATTTATCGCCTACAGTCTCCCAAACACTTTGTCCATAAGTAGCTGGGTTACAGCACTGCACTACCAGTGCCGACAGTGGCACCAATCTACTCACTATATACATAAGAGTTTAATTTTTAAGACAAACTTTTGTCTTGCAAAGTTAGCACACTAACTACCGTACTATATTTATTTAGATTGTTCAGATTTTACCACAGCTTGTGCGTATTGTAAGGCAAATATGAATTATTACTTAAGCGTAGGATGAGTGTGGATGGCCTGCGTAGTCTGGTTGAGTTTAACTTAGCTCAGAAATGACCATTAATTATTAGCCCTACAAGTAATTTGGGAACCTTCAGTTTAACGAGGAATCTGAACCCAAATTGGTTGATTGGAAAAATTCAATTTGTCTGATTTTTAACTAAGACAAGCCTGATGCTCAGTTCTCTTTCCTACACACATCCGGACCCTGACTGACTAACACTGAATATGAATTACACAGACTTCTCTGGTGGTGTCCAAGCCGATAGCAACCATTGAAAAGACACCATACCATATCAGTTTTAAATAATACAGTTTATGTTATAGATATTTTGTAATTATTTAGAAGAAGAGTCAGAACTTACTGTTATTTTATATTAATACTAGGAGACACCCCTGCACGCTTCGCGTGCCAACCCCGACGCTAGCTGCGCTCAATACACCTCGGCCTTCGGCCTTGGCATGTGGCCTCTGACTACAAATCCTAGTACATTAACTGTATAATATAAAATCACAATATCTAATATATTTACAGTATCTTACACTACTTGCTTTGCTACATATTTTAGTGTAGCCCTAATACCAAATGGAATTACTTAAGCTGTTTCAAATGTGTTAATTTTATTTGTTTTGGTTTAACAGCTGAAGATTTAACTCATAGTATAGTATTAAAAATGCATCTATCAAAGAGCAGCTTTGTTCTGTGGAATCAATAGTACAATGTCAAACATACAAAATAAACATGTTTATTTATTTACAAAACGGATGTTATTAATTTACTAAAATCAACCCAATATTATCCTTATGGAGCAATCTTTTAGGGGTGGTTCTACCCCTTAGGAGTACTTGATCAAGATGTAAATACTTTAGTTGTCCTATTTAGGACCTAAAGAAACAGTGTACAAAATTTCAGCTCTATACCTACATGGGAAGTTGGAGAAATAGTGATGAGTGAGTGAGTCAGTCAGTGAGGGCTTTGCCTTTTATATATATAGATTGTAGTCTATAACGTATATTATTATATTCAGACTTATTATTTGTATTATTCATCATGTAGAATAGTTTTGAAAGGGATCAGCTCATAGCCACCGGCTGGCTATTTGCATTGGACTATTAATTAGTGACATTTTCTAAGGAATATTCAGCCTTAGTTTATAATATTGACTATATTTGCTCATCTACTCTCATCAAACTCATTCCAAATCCATATTCGCCCATATTTTCACGATTGGCGTCTTATAAATAAGTAAAATACAAATTAAATAAATAAAAGTTGTGTTATTCTTTCTAATAAATAGTATGTATATATGGACGTGATAAATCTATTCGGCTGTGACTGATGACTGTATGGATGGTTCTGTTCATCCGGTATGCAAATTGAAAACGTTCAGTTCGGAAGAATAATGTTAAGTTAAATAAGTAAAATAATAAGTTGACATGATGTACAGTAATATATAAAAAACCAATTATTTTTAGGGACACTTTATGTAGTACATATACATAATTTAGGTTTTTGTTGCAAATTTTTAAAACTGAACTGAAAAAAGATCCAACTCCATTGTGGACATTTTTTAAATAAACCTTAAAAACTTTTAAAATTAATTAAACAAAAATACAGTATTGACATTGAATTCAACATGTTCTAAACTACCTCATATTTGTGGTTTACCAAAAATTCACACAGATCTTGTTCCTCTTAGATCAATAGTAAGTTCAATTGATTAATCAATATATAAAATATAGATTCTTTATCTCGATGACATATTTTGTGTTTGAGGATATAAAACCAACAATATAGAACATGATTTTTTTAACTATACAGGATGTTTGAAAAGTATGGGGCAAAACTTCAGGAAATGATTAACCTGGTATTAAATAAATAGGTAAAAATAAAATCAAAAGTTTCTATGAAGATGTGTCTTATCTCGCTTAGTTTGGCGTCTGTCTGTCTGTATTTGTGTTTTTAAACAAAATACCTTCTCCTAAATGGTACTAGCTATAGTTTTCAAATTTGAAACGAATATTGAACTTCACACTACTTAATATACTCTAAAAATATAAAATAATACTTTCACCTGTTTCAAAATGGCGGCCGTTTAAATATTTTAATGCTAAATTTCATGGAAACCTAAGCAAAAACAAAAAATGTTCACGATACCTAATATTTAACTTAAAAAGAGGCTAATATTTTGGTACCTCATTTGTTACAATCACACAGTAAGTAACTGAGAAAATGTAATTTTTCAGATTGTGTGCAAAATTTTACTGGTGGTTTTGTTCAAGTCAATAGACACAAGTATACAAAAGTTGCAAAAACATTTTAGTCAGACAGACGCCAAACTAAGCGAGTTAAGACACATCTTCATAGGAACTTTTTTGTTTATTTTTACTTATTTAATCATTTCCTACAGTTTTGCCCTACATTTTTCAAACACCTTATAAATAATTCAAGGCCAACAGTAATGTTTCAGATAGAAAAGGAATCAGAAGCTAAACTTCTATTTCTTGATGTTTAGTTTATAAGAATAACAATGTAACAAATACAACAATTAAAACTCACAGTGAACAGTACTTAAATTATGAGTCAGATCATCCTGAACATTGGCACGTTAGCATAGTTAAAAATTGGCATGTTAGTTTATGTAAAAAAATTAATGACACCATTTTTGATATTGAAGAGAAGAAAAAAGAAGAAACAAATTTAGAACAATTTTTAAAACCATACAACTACCCACTAAAAATTAGAAAACTGAACTAAAATTAGAATTAAAGAGTCGATCACATTTACAACTATAAAAAAAACTAAATTGATGAATCTAAATTGGTTGAACATGCCATTTATGAAAAATATGAAATTAATTTTGAATCATTGTAAGTGGTGAACCTGATTAGAAATCTATAAATCTTCTTGAAAGTGCCTTTATATCCATAAATAATAATTTAATTTCTCAACCTTCTCAAAATTATATTAAAACTATGCCATTAATTAAAGACAGACTATTAAAGAAATTAGATAATGTAAAACCAAACTTTTAATATAGTACAATTTTAATACAATTTTTAATATTTCAACTTTAATTTTACTCTACGTATAATTTTTGTTAGGTATGTTTTCATTTGTAACATTATTATAAATAATTGTTTTTACCTGTCGAACATAACTGATATAACTAGCAAGTATCATTTTTTTTTAATTAAAAATTGTGGAATATCAAAAATGTCTTCAGTTAATAAACCACTACAATAAATAAAATCATCATGAATGCATCACAATGAATGAACCAAGGAATTAATGAAAAAAAGAAAAAACAAACAAGTAGTATTATATTGTTTCCTAGAACCCTGCCACCTTTTTATTTACAGAAACCATTACTCAAGATGTCAGGTGACACAACAAAAATTTTTTTTTCAAAAACAAATGATATTTTGTTCCTATTAGATAGCCTGGTTTATCTTATTATCTAAAACAAGCCATTTCCGGATGAACTTTTTTTTTGGCTCCGGATGTTTAATTTTTTTGGGTTTTCGACCACAAGAAACCGATTGACACCAGTCTCAACCCTGGGAAAATTCTGATTTTTGCCCCAGAGGCTCCTAGACTTCTTGTGTATCCACAACGAGGCTACGCAGTAGACTGTGATGTCACATTGGCGAAATCAGCTGATTTTTTTATTCTATTAAATACTGGTAACTAAATCTACCAACTGCAAAAAAGTATTCAACTAAATAGTAAGAAAAGTTATTTATCACTTCTCAGCTGGAATTGTGATTTCAGGAATTAGAACAGTATTTTTGTGTTCATTTTTGCTATTTAGCACATGTGACGTGATGGGAGATGCACATGATACCTACCATCTTCTTTTCTAGGTACCGTGGTTTTCGTGTGTGTTGCTATAGGTACTTAGCAGTAAAATGTAATTTATTTTGTATTTTGCAGAATAAGGTTAACCCTTATAAAATCAGCATTGCTTGCCCGAAATTTTTTATAACATCCTGTGTTATCTACTTCTAGCAGAAAAAACAATATGGAACAATATATATCCTCAATATCAATATCAACAATATACAATATATATATATATATCCTAAATCACATTATAACATTACATTTTGGAAGAGACAACATTTAAGGGCTGTTCGCCCCAAATAAAAAATATGCTGAAAACCCTAAAATTGGGTAATGTTAAACTAATACAACCAAGTCGGATATCAAATTAAATGTATTCTTCTCTTAATTACTAATATACCATCAGATTTTAGAAAAGACTATGTTTATAGGCTCCACTGCTCCAAAAACCAATATTCATGGTCATACTGCTTAAGAATCCTGGGAGGCTGTAGACCGATCTTTCTCATGAGGCAACATGCTGAGACCCACAAATGAAATTGTAACAAAGTGTCTTGGTGAGGCCATGGGCCGAACATTTCCCCACGAGGCCATAGGCCGAGTTCCACAAAGGGGCCTTTAGCAAAGTGTCTTGGCGAGGCTGTAGGCCGAGCTCTCCCACAAGGCTGCAGGCTGAGTTCCACAAAGGGGCTAAAGGTAAACATGGTAGACCTCCGAAACAAAATTTTATTAATAACCTACAAGGTAGAGCAACAACAAACGATCCTCTGGGAGATATGGATGTTACCTCTTCAGTTTGCAAACGAAGCGAACCTCGTTCTCCTAGAACTTGTGGGTAAAATTAAGCCAAGTTTATATAATTATACTATTTTTTTTTTTTAGAATTTGAGAAAAGTGAGAAATTGTGAGAAAAAAATCAACTTGCAATTTGGGAAAATGTAATGGCCTGTTTGAGGGTTAAATCAAATCCCAAATCAAACTATGTTGGAAATTAGAATTATTAATGGTACCAAATAATATACATTTATTATTTTTAAGATATTTATCTACAGCTCAATAAATGTACTTGATTTGCTTACTGTCCATGAATTCAATGTAATTTTACATACAAAGAATGGCTGTTTTGTTAATATTACTACTTTATAGGTTTAATTTAAAACCTCCCTGCGTTAATGATTTATTTTTGCTGATTTATTTAATCCACTTTATACTGAAATAAACGTCAAACAATTGCTCAGGTAGCATAGTTTTACTACAGAGAGGTTGGCTCAGGCTGAGTTAGCAGTTTTAACTGCTGAAAATTCCCCAATTATCATCATATTGTTAAAATAAAACTAAACCCCTTATTTTAATATCTACCCAAGTTGAGATCGCATTGTTACTAACCTCTTCTTGTTCTTATTGTTACTGTAGATAACGTGAGTTTAAGTTATCACTGGCTCACTGTCAGTGTCAGGTCGAGTGAAGTCACGTGACAATCACAAAGTTTACAACTACTAATCGATTTTTAATTACACTGTACGGAAAGGATTGCTTAAATGAAATCAGCTGGGCATCAGGAGCGACCATCGATATATACTGCTGTATTATATATCGATGGGAGCGACATGCAACTTTAGGTCGATGTAAACAAACAAGAAAAAGAGGGAATGGAGAATAAAAACTGGTTGAAGTTTTAGGACTTCGGCCTCATTGTTATTAATTTCTGCCCTGCATTAGCTCAGCAGTCTTATCAACTTTAGGCCAGCCATAGGTTCAGATTAAAATGTGGAGCCTCAACATTTAATCAAAAATCTAATTTTATATAAAATCCAATAGAGATCAATTTTTTGATTTAAAATAAATTAACATTACATAGTAGTATGTTAGTGTATAAACCTTCTTGAATATGTATAATTCGGTATGTTTGCTATGAAATAAATGAACTTTTGGATACCACATTTTTGTACATAGATTTTCAACTAACAATCATGTCTTTACGTTGTTTAAAACTGTTTATTTTGATTATTTATATTTATAAAAATTAAGTTAAAAACACCTCAATCCAGTACTTACGAGGGTCGTGGAAGGGTACGAGAACATAATCGTAAATTGGCTTGTCTGGACGTTGTAGCATGGTGTCCATTATCTTCTCGGCCCCTTGGCGCACTTGCCTAAGGTCATCCCACATAGAGCCTGTCGTATCAAAAACAAAAGCCAGTGTTGCCGAGCCTACCGCGTCCTTGGGTCCAACTCCCGTTGATGACAATGGCACACCGTCATTTTGGTACAGCAGGGTTTCTAGCATATTTTCTCCCGTCCGGCGATCTTCCAGTTTTCGACCCAGAGCAGTTGCATTCTCCACCAAAAATTCTGAAACTACGTTTCCCTCAGATTTTGGATGAGAAGTATTCTTGTGCAACGTCAAAGACTGATGTTCTTCAGTTTCACTATCGTTAGATAGTTCCCCGTTGACATCGAGATATGCATCATCCGAAAGTATACTAAAGGAATCACTTTCATCATTTATCATTCCCTCGTCTCCACTTTCACCTGTGAATCGATCATCACTATCGATAAGCTTTAACCACATATCATTATCATTCAGTCCCTTTAAAGAGGCTACTGATAGCTTTCGCCCCTTAGCGCCGTATACGTGAGGCGCCGGTTCGAAGTAAAGGTCTCGCCAAGGATTCGATCCGCCAGATTCATTGCCCAAAAGATATTTTACTAACCTATTCCAAGCACCGTGAACATTCTCGTCGCTACTCGGTTCATTTGTTGCCACAAACGCTACCCACCAACTCAAAAACAGCCAGACTAACACGCTGGTAGCGCCTGGCCTCATTGTCCTTACTGATGTAACGACCGGCAGAGAATACATGTGGACCCAACTGTAATCGCGGCGGATAACAAAACTACTATCTCACTCACTTCCTGTAGGGGAAGCACGTGCTGATAATCCTTCAGTTTCCAACCGGGTTAACATATAATAAATGTTATTATCCAATACTTGTAACTTTACAAACAAAATCTTTTTCCTTTAATAGATTTAAAATTTCTGTTTGGTGAGGTGATCGGTGGTCAAAGATCATGCTTCTGTGCGTCATAGAAACGATACATGATTTATACGAACATATTTCTCAGAAGCTAAGAGACCACATTTCACGTTCTTGGTTCCAAACTGAGCGTCTTTTAAAGTACTTCCATCCTGCAAATCTTTTTCATAAAAAACGTTTTCATAAAAAGGTTTCGGATTTATTCTAAATCTTTATAAGAAAAGTAAATAAACAACAGTTGTAAACAACTGTATAGACTTGCCAAATTAACCAATTTGAATAATTCCGATGCCATTCTTCTAGCTTGAGTGTCCGAGTGTACATAAAAAAAATCAGCACTTAATTTGGAAGATTTCCCCGGAAGTTGGACAGTTCTATTAGCTTTCAACTAAGCAATAAATTAAACTTTGCAACAATATCTAAACTAACAAATTACTGTTTTAAACAATTATTTTTTACTCATCACAATCTCCCCCCCCCCCCCCAAGGTCATAGTTATAAAGGAAGGGCTCTAAAAATTAAGTAAAACAAGTCGGTTCTCCTAAATGTTTGTTATTAATTAATAAATA
>JAQJVL010005097.1:0-38226 GCA_035578905.1 Stictocephala bisonia
AAATTTAAATTTTTTTAAAAGGTTTACCCATACAAATTGCATATCATTTTAAAGGGCATTAAATTTTAGTTATAAAAATATGCATGTTGTCATGGAAACATAAATTTATAACTATGGTACATGAGGGACAATGTAAAATTTAAATAAAAAAAAAAATTTTTTTATAACTCTTTCAGCCATACATAAAAAAATATAAATATAAAACCAAAACAACTTATATATTATGATTCTACATCTTTTTCTGAAAATAAAGGTATATAAAAATATACCATAACAATTTTCTAAATATTTTTAATGATTATTTTCCTAAAGGCTTAACCCTAGATGGACCAAGGGAGGGTCATTTTGTGTCCACACTTTTTTAAAACTTCTTGCAACAATTAATTTTATTTCCAAAAATGTTGAAAAAATTATTTTGTGTTGGAAAACGATTACTTTAAATATTACAGTAACAATTAACCATCCAACGTATGTGTATATTTTTTAATAGGACAACATTTAGTAAGTGGACAATTTTTGACCCTCCCTCGGTCCAACTTGTAACCTCATCAGTTTAAGCTGTGGGATCTTATTAAATCAAAAATAAGTAATTTTTCTGTGATAAAACTGCATATTTACAAGTAATTTTATATAGTACACAGTATATCTTGTTGACTATTTTACTTTCGCAGTTGGTACCATTGAAACTTAGACTCAGACAACTGACATTTGTTGTGTTATTCATACTGTCAGTCAGTCACATGCTGGATTGTGTCTTATTAGAGGTTATGTGTGTTTTCTATTCCAAGTGTTGAGTTTCAAAATGAGTGATTACATATCACGAAGTGAAATTGACAGACTTTTATTAGACGCTGTTAGTGAAGATGATGGTGATGATGTGATTAGCAACGCATCCGAGGAAAGTTTGGTTAGTGAAACGGACGACTTGATCTACAATATAGATGACATAGACAATGGTGAGACGTTTATAGATGTGGATGAGTTATTTGAAAGTGGAAATGAAGGTGAAGAAGTAGTGAATAGCAATGACGAATTGAAGTACGTAGCAAAATCAGGTAAGGAAACGCGGGAATATCTTGTCCATAAACCTAGGCCTACACGTAGGACTAGGGCAAATATTTTCCGCCAAAACCCAGGCCTAAAAAGTACTGGAAAAGTAGGTACTGTTGTTGAATCCTTTCATAAAATGTTTCCAAAAGAAGCAATACAGCTTATAGTCACCCATACAAATGAAGAAGCACTTTTACGTAACATAGAACCAACAAACGAAACAGAACTTCTAGCGTTCATTGGTATATTGATATTACAAGGAGCAAATAACGATAGTAAATTAGACTATCATGATTTATGGTCAACTGAGTTTGGAAGAGCGTCATACATCGCAGGAATGAGTCGGAAGAGGTATCGTGATTTACTCTCTATCTTGAGATTTGACGACAAGCAAACGAGGCAAAATAGGCGTGTACATGACAAATTTGCGCCGATTCGTGAGCTATTTGAAATGATAAACAACAGGCTGTGCTCGCACTTCACTCCCTCAGTGAATGTGGTTATTGATGAAATGTTGACCTTATTTAGGGGTAGATGCCCGTTCAAGGTATTTATGAAGGAAAAGCCTGGTAAATACGGTATCCTCATAAGAATACTGGCTGACTGCGAAAAACGAATGGTATTGAATATGGAAGTTTACGCGGGTAAAAGACCAGATGTTCCAACCGATACTGTTCAAGTTGTAAAACGATTGATTGCTCCCATTACAAATACAGGAAGAAATGTAACTACAGATCGTTTTTACACTTCAGTCCCACTAGCAGAGGCACTTTACGAAGAGCACGGACTAACTTTGGTAGGCACAATGCAAACCAATCGGAGGTTTATTCCGAAAGAAATGAAAGATGTCAAGGATAGACCCCTTCATTCTAGTTTTTTTGCCTTTACCGATCCTAAAAGTAAGAGGCCTCCTGTTACACTACAATCGTACATAACCAAGGAAAAGCCTAAGAGAAACCTAATTTTACTATCCACTCAACATAATGATGACAACGTGGCCATGGAAGGCAAAATGAAATCTGATATCAACCTATTCTACAATTCTACAAAAGGCGGGGTGGATTCAATTGACCAAATGGCGCGAAAATATTCGACAAAGAGATCTACCCGGAGATGGCCACTTTCAGTATTTTACACATTGATTGATGTAGTGTGTATAAATACATTTTCTCTGTACATTCTAAATTTTCCAGATTGGAATAAAGCTAAGACAAATCGTAGAAGGATTTACCTACAAGAGTTGGGACTACAACTTATCAGACCCCATGTAACCAATCGATCAAGAAATCTAGTTGGAGTTCAAACACGAGTTGTTATGGCCATGGAAAGTGTTTTAGGACGCAAAGTTACTGTACCAACTCCAGCCAAGCAACAGAGGGTGAGCGGGAAAGGCCGATGTTACATGTGCTGCTCTGCTGCTTCATCAAAGAAGGAGAAGCTCAATAAACTGTGCAAAACAACCATTGTGTGTTGCAACTGTGAAAAGTATGTTTGTGGTAGGCACAGTGAAAAGACCAATATTTGTCAGAGATGCAAAACAGAAGATTCTGAATCGTCAGATTAGGTTAGCAAATTAAAAGAACGGTGTCGAGAATGCCAGTTGTTTTTTGACGATGGTAAAATTTATCATAAATATATTTAAAATAAACTTTTTTCTCAATATTTTAATGTTTGACTATGTTTGATATGACATCTACCAAAACTATTGTAAACTGTACTAATAAACTGCATTTAAACATGTTTAACAAATGTGGACATTTTTTGACCCTCCCTTGGTCCTGCGCGTAACCAATTATATTTTGGTCCATCTAGGGTTAAAAAACAGTTAAAACTGGCCTGGTATTATAGGCAAAAATGGCCGGTGTTTGTAGGGTTAAGTTTATTTCTATGTTTCGTTTCTTTTTTTTATATTTTGCTAATAAACAAATAGCTTTTAGTTTGCTTTACTAAAATGTAATTGTTATACTTCATTATATAATCTAACTCATGGCTAAATTCAACTTTTTAAAAGTTGCACAGGAACATCAAAAAATCTGTAATTGAATATTATAAATACGTTTTTTTGTACCTAGAGGATTGAATTTAAAGTTAATGAACTTAAATAATTAAAAAACTTGAAAAATAATATTTTTTCTTTTTTTTCCAACCCCTTACGTTAAATTTTTTTGAAAAAACCGATGTTCATATTCACATTTTTTTAATAGTTTAAAAAAGAATTTAAAAATATTCTATGTGTAACAAAATAATCTTGAAACATGATGTTACACTATGCACTATTTAAAGTTTCCAATCAAACAAATTTTAACTAAAAAAAAAAAAAAAAAAAATGTGGAGTAGTCGAAACGACGAATGCTCAGTAACGACGTGTATTCAAACTTATGCTCAGTAATCTAGGGTTAAATACCTAACCATATTTATTTAGCCTTTAAACAAAAATCCTAAAATTTACTACTGCTTTCTAATGATGTAACTTTTAGTAGGCTTTCCATTCTAAGGTTAAATATACAACGTTTTGCCATATGTTGAATGATTTTAAACTGTATAATCAACAAGATTATACAATGTTTTGAGAAAAAATTATTATTTATCTGTTTTTTTTAGTAAGCAATAAAATAACACTTTTTGAAGATGATTAGACTTTTGAAGATGATTAGACTATAGATGGATAAAATATTTTTCAAATAGTTTTATTAACTTTTACACAAAGTTTTTAATGTAAAATAGCAATAATAAAGATGAAATAATATTTTTGAAGTCTGTCTGGTAAAATAAATGCAACCTGGAACTTACAGTGTTGATGTTATCAGCTGGGTGATCACATGATTGTAAACAAATCCAAACAACAATTCACTGTGCTGCCTTATCTTATCATGCAAGGAGGGTCTGGTTTTTGTTTGTATGTTCTTTATGTTTGTATATCTTGTCACAGTTCTATGAGGTAATTCACTGCTCAATATGATTTAGTCAAGTAAAAGTGGTCATGCTGTCAAGGTAGTTGTGTGTCAGTCAGTGTTTTAATGTTAGGCTATTATTGTATGTACATTAGAGTTTTATTCTTATTTTTTATTTTCTAATAATGTCAGGCGATAATCTGAGATCAGATAGTATAAGAGACTTAAATACCATGAGGACAGTGAATCAGATAATGAAAGTGTAAAAATTTATGAACCTTCGCCTAGGGAACCTGACTTGGCAGATAGTGACCATGATAGCGATAAGAGACTATAATGTGGAAGAAGATGCCAATAGTGATAGTGATGAATCGCAACAGATTTGCCTGCTGGACCTTCAAACTCAAATGGCGGAGGTGGACAAATTTAGATGTAAGTTTTCCTAAGTTTAACCCGCCAGTGGACTCATGCCGGCTAAAAGACCGCAAGCAGCCATTTTGTTTGGCAGAGGGCTGACCGTGAGTCACAACTACACCCCCCTCCTGCTACTTGTTGAGGACAACATCCGTAAGGTCTGGAGGGGTAGGGAGACCAGATAGTCACCTTACGAGCTTCGGCGTGTGTGTTTGTTTTACCGTGCGGTCTTTTTTACCCCAAGAGTCTTGGCGAAGAAGATGAAAGCAATTCATCCGACTGAACAAGGGGTGTATATTTTACAGTATATATACGCATTGTACAATATTTAAGTCTTATTCAAATGTAATTTTATTAACTTTTTAATTAAATAACAATATACAATTATTATAAAAATATCAAACATTCAAAACTTCAAAAATTAAATAAATTAATTAATTCAGTTATTTTATTATATAATTGTAATATTAAGATGTATAAATCATGTATACAATGTTATTGAAATAATAAAAGGTGTTTTTTGGATAAAATAGAAGTATTTCCTTTATTAAAACCCTAAACAAAAAAATGCGGTCAAAAAGACCCCATGAGTCCACTGGCGTAATGAAGTACATGAGTCCACTGGAGGGTTAAGCACAGTGTTGAGAAAAACACTGGATTCAAACCTCTTCCAGGTTTCAATAGGGATTCTGAAATAAGTTATTTTCATTTATTTTTTACTGATGAGCTTTTTCTTGATATTGTAGAAGAAACTAATAAATATGTACAAGAGAATATTCTAGGAAAAGGTCCATTAACAAAACATTCATCATGGAATACTTGTGAAGACTGTACACTGCCTGAAATAAAGGCTTTTATTGGAGTAATTTTAAACATGTCCTTAAATGAAAAACCTAGAATAGAAGATTATTTCTCAACAAGTTTTCTTAACCCGTGAGGGGTCGCGCACGGTGGATTCCACCGAGCGTTCTCTGTTTTAGCTAAAAACTTCCACACCATTAAATAATCTACAGCTGCCTCCCCTTCAGTACCTTAAAATGGACTCGCCCACATTCCAAAGGCGTGATTGTAGCATCACTCCCTCTCCCCAGTCAGTCTACAGATGGCTTTGAACTTGTACTCGGTCGAATCCACCGTGCGCGACCCCTCACGGCGTTGTATCTCGGTTGAATCCACCGTGCGCGACTCTTCACGCTTGCCAAAATTAATTAATTTATTTTGTAATTCTTTTTAGTGTTTTTATTGTGTGTTTTGCATTATGGATATAAATGAGGAACAAAGACTACAGAGACTTCTAGAAAGTGTAGAAAAAGAAGACAGACGAAATGAGGAAAGAAATGAAAATCCAGGAGCTATAAGAAGAATACTTTTTTTAGATGATCCTATCCCCGAACCTTTAGATGTTCAGTGTTCTGATGATGAATCTGACGATAATTTGGAAGTACATGAAGATGGTTCAGATTCAGAACAATCAGGAGAAGAAGACAATTTTAATCAAATAGTCGGACCTGAATACACAGGTAAAAATAATATTAGGAAGTGGAATGTACACTGTCCACCCCAAAGTAGACGAACACGTGCTTTCAACCTCGTCAGGCGCTTACCTGGTGTAACATCAGCTGTTCAACTGCAAACACCACTCTCCGCCTGGAAGCTGTTTTTCACAGACGAGATTTTAAACGATGTTCTTATTTGCACCAATCAAAGGATTGACAAAATCCGGCACACATTCGCCCGAGAGCGGGATGCCAAACCCATGACGAAAATGGAACTTGAAGCGTTGATAGGTATTTTGTATATGGCAGGTGTGCTACATTCATCACACCTTAATTTGTATGATTTGTGGGCAACCGACGGAACAGGTGTTCCATTTTTTAGAAACTGTTTCAACATAAGAAGATTTAAGTTCCTTGTTAGAGCACTGAGGTTTGATGATTCGGAGTCAAGGCAACAGCGGAAGCAATTCGATAAACTAGCACCAATCCGTGAGATTTTTGAAAAGCTTGTAGAAAAATGTAAAAAAAACTATTCTGTTAGTGCCTTCTTGACCATTGATGAGATGCTTGTTGCATTTAGGGGTAAATGTAAACATTTTATTATGTAAACATATTTTGTTTTAATATATAAACAGTAAAATGGTATGTTTCATAAAAATATACTGTACATATATTTATCCGATATTAGAGGATTTTTTAATATCAACGAAGCTTGTAACTATTTTAATCCTATATATTTTCTTGTTCCTCGTATATTGTTTTATTTAATTGTGGTAATACATTTGTTTATATATTAATGTAGTGTATTTCATTTCAAATTAAAAAAAAAATGGCTAGTACAGATATTGTTACTTTTTATTTTTACAAGTATATTTATAAGTTCAACAAATTATTGTACATTTATCATGAATAGCGTGTAAAATATTGTTTGTACATTATTCTAACATGTCAAATATTTATTTTCATTAAAACTGTGCTTTGTACGTTGTAGTTTTATTTTTAACCATAATCGGTGGAATCCACCGTGCGCGACCCCTCGCGTTATGAAAGACCACGCGACCCCTGACGGGTTAATTACAAACTATTCTTCAAAACTATATTCTCCAGGGAACGATTTTTACAACTTTTTTGGGCACTACACATTAAGCCCCCCCAAAGTACTGGCCCCATATTAGGGACAATGACAAGGTCTGGAAAAGTAAAAAGATTTTTGCTGTATTTAGAAAGACAGTTTCAAAATTACTTCTGCCCATCCAATACTCTCAGTGTAGATGAGAGTACAATAGGATTTAAAGGCCGATTAACATTTAAAGTTTATAATAAGACAAACCCACCAAATGGGGGATCAAAGTGTTCGTAGTAAGTGATGCCGTTTCAGGCACTTTATTTGTGCACTAGATCCTTATATGGGTTCCACATATACCTCCCAACTTGTAAGACCAGAGTTGCTGGTAACCAGTAGAATTATTTTAACATTGATGGACAAAAAAGAAAATGCATACGGAAGTGTGGAGGGTTTTCACATTTTTTGCGATAGATACTACACAAGTGTAGAATTGGCAAAAGAGTTGTATTAAAAAAAATTCATATCACAGGAACAGTCAACAGAAATAGAAAAGGACTACCGCAGGAAATTAGAAAAAATCCTAAATTAAAGAAGGGGGAGATTTTATCTTTGCGCAAGGATCCAACCAATGATGACTCTTCTTTAATTAATATATTGAAATGGAAAGACAAACGGCCTGTCACCATGCTGAGTACACTGTATAGCAACGATACAGAAACTGTCAAAAGAAAAGTTAAAGGAGGGCAAGAAGAGTATATTCAAAAGCCTGCGGTGATTTGTCGCTATAATGAGTACATGGGTGGTGTAGACCTCGCAGACCATTTCATAGCTTCCTACTCATTTACACGAAAATCTGTAAAGTGGTGGCGGAAGATATTTTTTGGGCATTAGAAGTGTCTGTAATAAATGCATTTATTTTATTCAATAATAACAGACCTCGAGGAGCAAAAATAATGAGACAGCGCAATTTCAGAAAGAATTTAATTGAAAGCCTTATTGGGGATGTTAGGAGTAAAACTTCCCATAAGCGAGGAAGAACATCTGCTACAGTAGAAGACAGATTAAATGGTAAATTCCACCTTCCACAAGTTGAATACAACAAAGCAAAAGATTGTGCAGTGTGTAGTGATAGGTCAGTTGGAGGCGTGAGGATAATGTGGCCCAAAAATTTCAAAATTGTAGAACATCCCTAGGCACCCTCTCATTTTTTTACTTTGCCTAATAGAAGTAAATCCCTAAAGTTTCAATGTCATAGGTGGAGTGGAAAGCAGTGCTCAAAGTCTTCAAAGTTTTGAAAATTTCGCAATTTCGTCGAATTTTCAAAAATTAATATCTTACATTATTTTTTTGTTTCAGATGCTGAAATTGTGAAAATTGTGCATTTAAAGACTTAAGTAATTGATATATATATAAAAAAACTGATAATATTTGTCTTAAAAGACTATTTTGTTACTAGTAGAAAATACGAGTCAAGTGCAAAAAGTGAACAAAAGTAAGAACTGTGATTTGTGCATGTGCGTAGTCATGGCTTCGCCCTCCACTTCAACGCGTAAAGCAGACAATATTTTTTTAATTGGAATAAGAGAATTAGAACCCATATCTCAGTTGAACCAACTACCTTCTGTAAGGCAAGTTCTTCTCAGATTTCATTTTTCCTAAACGAGAAAAAATCCATAAGTCAGTAAAAATCCATATCCAGTTATCAGTCTTTGGGAAACATTCCTGGCAGTGAAGATTTCAAACAATCTGCAGTTGATGTTCTCCAAGTTGCCTTAAAAGGCAAAAATCAGCCTCGGGATGACTATATGGAGTTGATTGAGCTGGCTTTAATTGCTTTAGGCCACACTCCAGCCAAAATTCATTGGAGAGCTCCTGGTGCGGTACACCACGCCCGTTGGATGGCTAAGTTGTTATATGGCGTCAAAATCTATTTGTTTCGTGATGACAGTGGTTTCGTGACAACGCAAAGGGAGAAAGCTCAGCTTGAACGCTTTGTGAAATTTGGAGTTCTTGTCTACGTCAAGTACTGGGTAGAAGCTCCTTTAGCTTCAAATGCTCCATGGTCAGATCTCTCACTGTGGAATGATATGACAAAGTACCATGATATTGATCCTGAAGTAACTGAAATTGTCAAAAAGGCTTTCAAATATCATCTTTGGTATCTTTCGGATGAGTTGGTTGGTTTGAGTCTGTTCTCAAAAAAAGTATCTGTTGATGATAAGGTGGAAATCGTTGAAAAAATGAAATGTGAGCCTGCTGAACGGAAAGTGAGAGGCAATTCAGCACTCTTAACTGAGAAAGCGCGTTTGGCTGATTTTGCTTCAAAAAGATCACTGCAGTTACTAGAGAAATTGGAAATCAATACCAATTTTTTCACCAAAAACCCAGATGAATGGACCGATGACCAAGAGTATATCAAAGGTCAAAACATCATCAGAAATCTGAAAGTTGTTAATGACTTGGCTGAAAGAGGAGTAAAGCTGTTTGAAGAGTTTAACAAGCTATTAACAAATGATGAAGATGAAAAGCAGGTGCTTCTCCAGGTCATAGAAGCTAACAGAAAGATGGTGCCTACAAAGACTACAAAACAAGCGATCGTCGATAGTTTGAAAATATCAACAAAGGATTGATCGCCCACAGCAAATTCTTTTCATGAATATCATTGCATTGTTTTATTGTACCTTTATACTGTAAATAAAATACATTTAGTTTACTTACTTTGAGCTGTTTTTTCTTGATTTTTAATTCCCTCAAATATTCCGATTTTCTAAAATTATGCCCAACATAAAATGTCTTTGAGCACTCCTTTCCAAATGGAATATCATCTTGAAATTTTGCATAAATACTATTAATATTATAAGTAAAAAAGTTAGAGGGTGCCCAGGTGTCTAATATAACTTTGAAAAATTAACATTATAATGTGGGCCACCCTAGTGAGGAAACGTACCAAATTATTTTGTGACACGTGCCCGAACAAACCAGGGCTCCATCCAGTAGATTGCTTCCAAAGATATCACTCGCTAAAAAAATTTAAGATTTAGTTAGTACCTGTATCAACCTCTATTGTAATAATTAGAAGTAATTTTCATTTTATTATGTCAAGAAAAGTCATTTATAATATTAATAACATAGATTTTTTTGTGTTTCGTTAATAAAATACATAAAAAACAAATTGAATGTACCAAAATAAATATAAGTTGTATTTTGTATCATGCAGTTAATTTTATTTTTTACCTTTAAAGCAATTTATAAAAGCCTTTGATTTTAAAATCCATGCAAAATATATTAAATAATCAATAAGATACAAAAAAATCAACGCTTTAGCATTAACACATTATTTAAAATTGTCCTTCTAAAATGGCCTTTAAAAATCAGTTGTTGTTATGATTGTAAATAACATGTCAAAGTGGAACAGACAGCTGCCATGATCTATAATCAATGTAGTAGAGAACACGACCTTGGGCCATAAGAAGTGGACAGAGGAGTGAATGGACACAGCTGCGTCAAGAATTCACAGAGTGCAACAGGTAAGCACTATGTCCATCTCTTAGGGACTGAGGAGTGCAAAGGGTTAAACCTACTTTTGTTATTTTGATGTTTTTTTGCGCTGAACAGGAACTTGAGAACTATTTTGGCCTATTACAATTATTTCTAGAGATTTAATGGAAAAACTACTTTCGGAGCAAACTGCGATTAGCAGCTATTACATGATGCAGCTTTTCATGACCTTACAACATGAAAATTCATTACCCAAATAATGGTGAATACGGTTCACGTTATAACATTGCATTATTTTCAGTCATATTCTACTAAATTAATGATGCCATTATTAACCTTTAATAGACCAATAAATATAGATAAAACACAACAGATTAAAGTAGGCTAACACTATTTAATAAAATAAGCACAGCATTGTGTGAGTAAAATGGATTTGCAGACATATTTCATTATTAATATGAAAACAAAACAAAAAACAGGTTCAGACTCCAGTAACCCAGCAAATTGAGCATTACCTACTTATATTTTCACAATGATTTTTGTGATTATGACACGTCTGCAGTAGGTTCAATTCTTAATTTAGCATTATGAACAAATCAAATAGGCCTTTTCGCCAAGTTTTTTTCCTCAGTCTATATATCTTCATCATCAAACCCACCACAATATCACTTTAAATCAACAACTTCAATCTCGTCTTGTTATGTTACCTGTGGGGAGTGGAGGCGGAGCTAAATTCGCTTGATTCGAGCAAGGGAGCAGGATCAGATGATATATCACCTATGATCTTGAAATTCTGTAGCAGCGTTTTGTCTCCCCATATCACCATGTACTTCAATGTCCTTATGGCTTCTGGCATTTTTCCCTCTAATAAGAACGGGTATATGACTCCGATCTTCAAATCTGGCTCTTCCGCAAACATCAAGAACTACCGTCCTGTGATGATTCAGTCCACTTTGGCCAAGGTTTTTGAAGCACTGGTCCTCAAGAAATTAATGTTTAACCTCAAGAGTGTGATTGTTACAGGGCAACATGGCTTTGTTAAGGGACGCTCTACTACCTCGAACCTCTTGTGCTTTCAAGATCATATTCTCACAGGCTTCTCTAATTCTCATCAGGTGGACGCTGTTTACACTGACTTCTCCAAAGCGTTTGACCGAGTGAGTCACAAACACTTGATTGCTAAGCTCGAGGCTATTGGAGTTGGTGGATCTCTTCTGCTCTGGCTTGAAAATTACCTCCAGGGCCGTTTTCTTCGGGTGCGAGTTGCCGGCTCTTTATCCAGACCCTTCCCTGCTGTTTCTGGGCTGCCCCAGGGGTCGTTGCTTGGCCCAGTCTTATTTACAATCTTTATAAATGATTTGACTCAGTATACGGAGGGATCACATGTACTTCTATTTGCTGATGATGCAAAGATCTTCAAAGAGATTGTAAATGTGGAGAATTGCGAGGCTTCAAAAGAGTATTGATTTGCTGACTGAATGGTGTCAAATTAATGAAATGTCCTTAAATGCTTCAAAGTGTTCTGTTATAACCTTCACAAGATCTAACTCTTACATCCTACATCCGTATAAGCTTGAGGATCAACCACTCGCACGTTCTTCCAGGGTCAAAGACTTAGGCTTTATCCTGAACCTGACTTAAATCCCCAAGAGCATATTAATTATATTTGTAAGAAGGCCAACTCTGCACTTTACTTCATCTTCAGAACCAGCCAAGACAATTTCTCAGTGGATGCTCTCGTGACACTATATATACATCTAGTCAGACCCTTATTGGAATTTTCCTCAACAGTTTGGAGCCCTTACCAAGTTGGGCAGATTGCTATGCTTGAGGGAATCCAGAGCCGCTTCATTCGCTTTATTGGTCTGCGCTTGGATTTTGAATATCGTACAGTATCGGTCCAAGATTTGCAACTTCAGTTTAACCTAAGACCTCTTCATGTAAGACGGAACATTAATGATGTTATGTTCCTGAAGAAGTTGATCACCTCTGCCATCGTTGCACCAGATTTGCTTATGAAACTGGATCTACGTACCTCTCGGAGCCTTCGCCACAAGGCAGCAGTATTCAACACAGTACATGTTCCACAGTCCTCTTCCTCGCCTCCAGCGTCTGGCTAATAATATACCTGATCATCTGGATTTATTCAACATGAGCAGTGAAACATTCAAGAGGAAACTTACGATTGCCATCCAATGAACTAGGAAGATAAACCCGGAGTTACACAACTGAACCTGTTCATCTTCGTGAGACTGACTCTCCAAGCTACTTCAATGATGATGTCACTCTCCATCAGTGCAGCCAACCATGAATAACTTAACCCTCCAATGGTTTATTGCCGCTGCAGCGGCATCAATAACGCAAGTGAAAAGGTTTATTGACGCTGCAGTGGCAATTGGACAGTGTTGTAAACAACTGCTTACAGCTGTGCTCATCCTTCCCTAAATACGCTATATGTGGTACCCTTAGAAACTACAGATTCTGCTCTTCCTTCAGTGAACGATCTATACAAACTGACAGCTGTTATACCAAAATAGAATGACGATACAATGTCTCAGTTGACTGGCGCGCCATGACAGTTTAGTTTGTGTTTAGTCGGTGTTGCTATTGCTGTTCCTAGTTGTTTGTGGTGTAAATATGGATCTTTTACGTACAAGTGAAATTGATAGACAAATTGATGAAGATGTAGTGGTTAGTAGTGACGAAGAAAGTGATATTGAAGCCGAAGAATTGCAAACTACTAATTTATTAGATTTTTCATCAGGTAGCGATGATGATTACATTCCCGATTATAACGACATTTCTGATGATGATCAAGTGAGTACCAATCAAAATAATAGTATTAGACCTAATCCTATTGCTCAAGTTATGCCCAATGTTCAGAATCCATGGATAACAATAAATCCACCTGAACCTGAGATAGATGTAGGCCCTATGTTCAAGGTTAGGAACCCAGGTCCTAGAGATGGCCCACCCAGAAATAGCTCTCCTATTGCTTATGCATTTTTATTTTTTAGTGCCACTTTCTGGAGAGTAATTACAGAGCAAACCAATGCATTTGCACATAAAATAATTGAGAAAAAAGGACCTCTAAAACTATGGAGAGATATTCTAGATTGCAAAAATGGACCGACACTAGTATTATTGAAATGAAAAAATTGTTTGCCTTGATTATAAATATGGGACTAAATGGTGATAGTAGGCCTAGAAGATCGTTTTGGGGACACCAGGGTATCACAGATATAAATTCCTTTTTTGCCAATACTATGACTGTTAACAGATTTGAACTAATAATGTCAAATTTACACCTTACATCTACTGAAGGTGTTCCTAAAGGCCAGCCTGGTTATGATCCTTGGATCAAGGTGAGGTTCTTCCTTGATCACTTCAATAGTATGTTCAAAAAATATTTCTATCCTTGGCAAAATGTGTGTATTGATGAAAGCCTTATAGGCATGAAAAATAGATGCTCTTTTATTATGTACATGCCCAACAAAAAACACAAATATGGTATTAAAAAATTTGAATGCTGTGACAGTAAAACAAATTAATTATGTTCACCACATTGAGCTGTATAGTGGAAAGGATTATTTGGCAACTCAAGATGGACAGCCTTTTACAGAAAAAGTAATATTTGAAGTAATGGAAAAAGGGAAATTGTTGGATAAATGCCACCATTTATTCACCAATAACTTTTATACGAAGGTGCCCCTAGCAAATAAACTTCATGACAGGAATACATTTTTAACAGGAACAGTAAATAAAAGATCAAAATATTTACCTGAAGCAGTGAAAATGGCAAAGCTTTCAGCCTGAGAAAGTCTGTATTTTCGCCAAGGAAATGTCCTATTTGTAAGTTACAAACAAATAACTTCTTGGAAACCTGTGTTTGTTATATCCACGGCCTCCCATGCTGAAGACAAGTTAGTTCATGGTAAAAAAACAAATATCCAAGGCATAAAACCCATTGTTATTCATAAATATAATCAGTACATGGGAGGAGTAGATGCCAGTGACAAGGCAATATACCATAATTCATGCAATACACACACAAAACCAAATATTGGAAGAAAATATTTTTCAATATAATCGACATTGCTCTTTTCAACGCTTATATAATTTATAAATTGAACACTGACGAACCAATAGAAAGGAGAGATTTTATTATTAGTGTCCTAGAGTCACTGACACAAACAAATGAAGCTCCTTTGCCTGTTCCTGGTCCTGCTGGTGATGGATCCCACTGTCTTGATAAGTTGCCCGGAAGATCAGAACGGACCTGTGTAATATGTGGGGCAAAGAAGAAAAGGGGTAGGTCAAGATTTTGGTGCCCAGGTTGCAATTGTGGAGTACACAGGGAGTGTTACCATCATTTGGAACACTACTGGAGACCTATGAAGGGTGGGAGAAAAAAAAGAGCAAGCAGCAGTAGCTCTTCTGAATGAGGAATTTTTCATAACGTGCATTATTTCAGTGTTTTGTACATAACTTTTGTAAAAATGTAGATAGTGCTGAAAATTTAAAGTGTTTTTGTCTGAAATATTTTGTAAATAATGGCTATTTTGAATTTTTTGTATAATGTAAAGTTTTTGATTTGTGTTTGTGAACTTGAGTGGTAAAATATGAAATTAAAACATTTTCATCGTTCTTCCAAGAACAAAATTTTTCAAACATATGGTAAGTAATTTTTTTTACTTAGTATTATTTATTATTATTTTCTGAATAAAATTATATATAATGAGGCATGGTTTGTCAATGTAATATATTTTTTAGCATTTTTTTAGTATGTGCCTGCAAATTGCACAATTTGAGCTGAACCATGAGGATTACTATAGTGAACCATGGGAGGGTTTTAATATCCCTTTGAACCGAATCACCATCATAATCATATTGCATACTTATAATATATATATATATATATATATATATATATATATATTGTTATACATTTATAGTTTATGGATTGTTTCTACTTATATTTATTGTATTAGGGTGATTCTCAAACTACTGGCAAATTCAGTGTCACCTAAAATTTTCTTAAAAAATAACTCAAAAACTATTTAATTCTGTTTACAGAATCATGGTTTAAATGGTTTAGTATTTGGCTGTACAATTAAAGTTCTAAAAAAGTACTTTACATTTAGCTCAAAATTAAAAAAAACTCAATTTTTTCAGCTCCGTGGACGGTCACCTATCTGTTTTGTGTATATTAATTGGAATTAAAGATGTTGAAAATATTATTTGAGTTAAAAGTAATTGTACTAACAAATAGTATGTTTCACATATTATTCTTTAATATTATCTAATAATAAAAATATATCTATTTCATTTTTAGAAAATTGAAATAAAGTTTGTACTCCAAAAATATTTAAGCTCCGTGGACACTACTAATACTGGGAAATATTTTGTTGTTATGTTGGTCACCCTTCATAGGTTCTTCTTCCAAGTGGAGGGAAGGCAGCCATTTTCTTGTTTGTGCTCAGTTGAGTAGTTGTGTGTGTTTTAATTTGAAGAAAATAAATGTTGAAGTTGAAGATTTTGCCTTCGTAAACATCAGGTAATCAGCTCCGTGGTCTTTGTTACTTAGTTATTATTAGCTAGAAAATTATGACAATATGTATTTCTTTTGTAATAGTGAACCCTTTTACTGCATGTTTGGAATGAACATTACAAGATTCACACATAACCTCAATTTCATTGTAAATAGTGAATTCTTCAGCTCCGTGGAAATCAGCTCCGTGGACTCCGTGGTCATAATAGTGTCCACGGAGCTGAGTGGTTGTCCACGGAGCTCTCTGAACCTAAACAATTATTAACTTTCCTTTCAAAATACATAATATAAAGAATATTTAAAATTATTTTATCAGTTTACATGCATTTAGCAAGTATTACAGCATATATACAGTGTTTCAAGGCTACAGTCTCATCTTCGGATATTTAAACTTTTTTCTAGATTTTATGTTTAAACTGTCTTCAGATTGGAGCAATTGCATAATTCATGTGTAATTACTAAAAATAATTTACTCTGACTGACGTTAAAATTTAAATACAAAATCAAAGCATAAATTGAGTTAGCTTGGCAAAATATTTTTCAAATTAAAAATTTAATTTGTATGTAGGCTTATAATATTTTTTATATTTTAGCTAAAATGGCAAAAAGAAAAGCAAACAATGACTTGGAAAGAAGAAGGGAACAAAAGAAACTAAGTATGAGGAAAGCAAGGGAGAAAATAAAAACCAATCCAGAGCTTTACGAGGCAGCTAAAGAAAAAGAGAGACAGAGGTGGCATAAGCGAAAAGAAGAAGGGAAAATCCTGAATATTTCAAATCTTAGCGAGAGAGACAAAAGGAAAAAAAGGAAAACATGGCGTAAATGGGCAAAAACATGCAGCGATAAACGCAAAAATTTGAAGGAAATGAATAATTTTGCATCAAAAAATACACCACCCGGTAGCCCAAATGAAAATGTTAACCCTCAACCAATTTCATCTACCAGTAGACTACAAAGTGGAAAGAAAATAGCAAGAAGAAATAGGGATCATGCCAGAAAGCAGATAAAAGGGTATGAGGAAAAATGCAAGCAGTTAAAAAGAAGGTTAAACCGATATAAAAAACGGCTGCAAAGGCTAAAACAAAAGGAAGAAAGGAGGAAAATTCCAATAGATAACACTCCCAGAAAAACTGTAAATAAACTGTTAAAAGAAAGCGATAAAAATAGATTGGTCATAAGAAAGAAACTCTTGTTTGGCGAAGTAATTAAAAGGCAAGTTACAGAAAATATGAAGAAAGTGAAATCAAAAAAGATAAAAAAACAAATAGTATCAATTGTGAGTGGCCAGTTGATTTCTAAGTACAAACTAATGACCGATGTAAGATCTATGACTTTGTCAAAAATAAAACGGTTTCAAGGCTATCATGGAAAAAAAATTATTGACCTAGAAATTGGAAAAGCTAGGACGGCAGTTAGAGATTTTCTTGAGAAAGACAAAAACAGTAGGCTTTGCCCAGGTAAAAAGGATACAATAACTAGGCATAAAATTAAAAAACAGAAGCGCTTCCTAAATGAGACAATGAAAAACTTACATAAAGACTTTGTAAAGACAAATCCAAAATATAAAGGAATGAGCTACTCAACTTTTTGTCGGCTGCGACCATTTTGGATAGTAAAACCAGTGGTGACAGACAGAGATACATGTCTTTGTAAAGTTCATGAGAACATGAGCCTGATTGTAAACAAGCTTAAAGTACTAAAGCTAATTTCAGAAAATTCTCCTAAAGATATTTTAAAAAATATTTGTTGTTCAGATGATTTACCAGAAACGTGTTTAGAGCGAACCTGCATATTGTGTAAGAATAAAAGAGTGATCTTCAACACTGAATCACATGACTTAAATGAAAACATCACATATTTTCAATGGGCTGTAAAAAGAGTGCCGGTTGTTTTGAAAAGTGGGGAAAAAATTGTTCAGAAAACAATAAAGGAGGAAGTTAACTGTACCAAAAGTGATTTGATCAAGGCACTAGAAAATTCTTTAAACAAATACATGAGTCACATTGCAAACATTCAACACCAGTATACTGTTTTGGACGCAATCAAAAAGTCTCTGCCAGTTGATCATGGATTCTTACACATGGACTTTTCAGAAAATTATGCATGTAAATATGCATCAGAAATACAATCAGCTCACTTTGGGGGTTCAAAGGCGCAGATCACAATCCACACATCTGTATTTTACTACAGGGATTTAAAAAGTAATGAGATTAAACCTATTCCATTTGCCACTATGTCTGAAAACTGTCGGCATGATCCAGTTGCAGTTACAGCACACCTGTTGCCTGTATTTAGGGAAATCAAAAAACTAATCCCGAGTTTAAAATGCATTCATTTTTTAAGCGATGGACCAAGCACACAGTATAAGAACAAATTACTTTTCCAATTATTTGGAACTTTCATGGCAGCAAAACTATTGCCAAAAAGTATGATGTGGCACTATACTGAAAGTGGGCACGGCAAGGGAGCCCCGGATGGAGTCGGTGGCCTACTTAAAAGAACGGCAGATGCAGTTGTTGCAAGGGGGGTTGATATTACTAATGTTGCTACCCTTGTAGACAATTAAAAAGAAAACTGCAAAGGTATATGCATTTTACCATTTGATGAAAATGATTTGGAAGAAGTTAATCAAGCAACACCAAATAATTTGATACCTTTCAAAGGAACTACTAATATCCACCAACTAACATGGAACAGTAAGTCATCTCATATGTTTGCAAGAAGACTGACATGCATTTCTTGCGAAACAGATCAGGAGTGTCCACACTATGGGCTGGGGAAGATAAAGCTCCTAACTCATACATCTGAAACTTGTATCCTTTTAAAAATTAGAGTTAGAAATATATAGGCACGCTTTGTGTAATTTTTTATTTTTGTTGTAAAATAAACAGCTTTCCCAAGTCTTTCTTAAGAGTTCGCCACTGCAGTCTTGAAAAATACCTTCCTTTCTTGATTAAAAACTACATTGCAAGTTGAAATTGAAAATATTTGAGTGCTCAAAGATTATTAAAATTGATTTTTTTGTCACAAAAATTTATTGATTTATGTTTGCCTTAACCAATATTTTCAGCTTTCGAACCTACTGGAAATAAAAATCATAAATCAAAATCATTGTCATACTCAGATGTGTACACGTCATCTGACGACAGTGAACAAGAAGAAGAGAATGGTGTAGTTGCAGTAAATGACTATGTTGTTGTGAAGCTGGCAGCAAAAAAAAGAATGAAGTATTTTGTTGCTCTGATTGTTTCTTGTGAGGAACTGGATTTAACAGTCAAGTATATGAAAAAAATTTCCTCAAACAAATACGTGTTTGATGGAGAAGAGCTTTGGACAGTTCCTAAAAATGATATTGTGGGAAAATTAAACCAACCAACAGTTAACAACAGGGAACAATATATTTTCAGTGATTTAAATAAATTTGATAGTTTTGATATCAACTAAAATTGAACTGTTTTTTCACTTCATTTTGAGTAGATGCTTAAGTCTTCTGACTTCGAATCAAACTGCCCTGCATAATGTTAACTTTGCTTCAGTTATCTTAGTCCTTTAGTTTAACGTTTTTAAATGTCAAGCTATCTAGTTTATTATCTTAAGAACATAGTTAAAAAAAAAAAAAATACTAACTTAACAAGTTTGTAATACATCTCATGTTTAGTTATTTTTTTAAATGTATTAGCATATAGTGAGATTTGACTCAACAACTTGAGCATTAATTTGTTTACTTATTTTTACCTTACTTAATAGGTCTAAATATAAACAGATAGGTTAAGTCTGTTCTCTTTGTTCATTTAGTAGGTTAAGCCTACCATTGTTAATTTAGTTTGTTTATTATTTGCTATCAATAAACAAGTACTTTATTCCACAATTGATAAAATTATTCAGCTCCGTTACCCTAATGATCAGCTCCGTGGACATAGTTTTAAAAAAAAATTTTTAATTCAATAAATATGCATTAACGATCTTAACCACATATTTGGCTAAAAACAACTACTTACAAAGAAGTTGAAAACATTTTTTCCCTTGTTAAATTTTTAATTATTTTATTTTTCACTTACTTTTCTTAAATTTGCCCGTAGCCTGAGAATTACCCATTAATTGTTATATTTACTAATTGTTGTTATATAGTTGCATTGTGCACTATTTATATTATGTTGATTTTTTTCTTTTTTAATTGTATCTATATTATATTAATTCTTATATTGTTATTTTCATTAATTGTATTGTAATAATATGTATTGGTTTGTTTGACCGTTGGAAGAATAAAATGAAATGAAATAAAAAATAAAATAAAATAACCTAAGTTGAACAGTAAATTGATTGTTTAGTGGACTAATTTACCTTGTAAACAGTCTGTAAGTGTTCCTATGTACCACCATGTGCTCCCATGTACTATTATAAACACTGATAATCAAAATTGTCATTTGTTTTGTAGAAAATATAAATTTAAAATTTCAATTAAAAATCATACAAACAAACAATACTTCAGTCCCATACAATTTCAGCCATGGTCACACTCTGACAATAAAAAATTTTGAAGCCTTGGTGTGGCCTGTTCTTTAGAAAATGAAGATTCTGTTTCATGACTTGAGCTTGTTGTAGGAGAAGCTTTTAATAAATTACCTGTATCAGTATCTGTTTCTATTTTCATATTAGGCCTAGTCATAGAGCATGAAGGCATAGGGGTTATCAGATGAAGGTCTATTTTGATCAAAACAGTGAACCAGCATCATTCCCTTACCACTTTTAGGGTATTTTCTATCGAGCTACCGTATGTTTTTTCCCTAAGAGTGCAACTTAATACTATTTGAGCCCGAATAGTAAATATAAAATGATTTTTTTTTAATTCATACAAAATGCTGAATGTACATCACTTTCATTTTCCTGAAGCCACTTCATCCAATTTTCTTCTTTGAGCTACAAGTTCTAATTTACACTTTCCAGTCATTGTGCACAAACACTAATCACTTTTATTTGAATAATTTTAGGCCTATTTTGAACAATAATAAAAACAAACAATTTCATACTAAAGTTCTTTACACATCAAAATTATTACACGCATAAAAACACTAGGCCTAACAAAAACTAACTGTAATAATAGGCCAAGTAACTTTAACCCTTCCCACTCCGTAGACGAAATAATCCGCCAACTGAAACAATCACCAAACGCCGAGGAGGAAACTATCCGCCAAATATATATATATTTTTTTTAATTTTTCTTACGTTTTTTAATTTAAATAACTATATGTAAATATGGCAGAGCGTAAGCTACTTTGAAGACGAATAATTCAATACCACTAACATGAGTCAGCTGGGAAGCTTGTCTGTTTATAGTGGAAATTTCCATTAGGCAGCTGACAGCGCTAGCGCTCCACAGCACCGCGGACGAAACTATCCGCCATCTTACTCCAGTCGTTCAAGGGCATTTCGAGTGTGTTGTTAGTGTTTGTTTTCAGTTGCAATTAGTTTTTAACTTGTTTTACTTTGTATTCATTATTGTTTATACCTGTTTTAGTGGACAATAACTCGTTTAGTTTTATTATAACCAGTTAGTTATTTTTATCATGGCTAATCCAGACGATCCCGAATATACGAATTTATAATTGGTGCATTGAACGCTTCGATGTCAAGTGCATTTCACGACATAGACGATGACAACAATCTGTGATATTGTTTTGAATAACATTAGTGATGACAACAGTGATAGTAGCAGTGATTTTGGGAGTGTTCAAGTTGGACAATTACAAGCAGGTAATGTCACTACAGTCCAACATCAAAATAACCTGCCTGGAACAAGTAGGCCTACATGGATCAATGTAAGTGATTTGGACACTGGTCCTACTAAACAAATTCCTTTATATAATGTAAATGAAGGTCCAATTTTACCACAACACTTTGATGGCGAAACTAAGCCTATAGAGTTTTTCCAATTGTATTTCAGTGATGACATTATTTCGTTTATTTGTGATGAGACAAATATTTTTGCCAACAAAAGGAAACAGAACACACTTTCGCCACATGCACGTATAAATAAGTGGAAAGATATCAATGACTCGGATTTGAACGCCTTTCTAGGTACAATAATAAATATGGGTTTGATGCCATTGTCAACAATAGAAGAATATTTTACACTAGATTGGGCGAGTAGAATTTCATTTTATGGTGATGTTTTCTCAAAAAATGAGTTTTTGAACATTTTTTGGAACTTGCATTTCTTTCATGAACTAGGCCAAGGAGATGCCAAGCCTAAAGGGTATTGATCAAACCCGTAGTAGACCATATAAAGTCTAAGTGTTCTCTCTTTTACAATACTAGTAAGTATATTTCTGTAGATGAGAGCACAATCTCTTTCAAAGGGAAAGTGAGTTTTAGAATATATAATCCTCAGAAGCCCACAAAATTTGGCATCAAAATTTTTGTATTATCTGATAGTCTCAATGGGTACATTTATAACTTCATACCTTATTATGGGAAACAAGAGCTTATTCCAAACACAACTCTTCTGAAAACCACCCAAATTGTAAAAGTACTTTGTGAATCTGTTCTATTGAAAGATCCTGCATCTCCTTCTCAATGCCTACACATGTATACCGATCGTTACTATACCAGCCCTGAACTTGCAAACGAACTACTAAATCTAGGATGTGTCCTCACTGGGACTGTTATGCCAAATAGAGTTGGTTTGCCAAAAAATCTAAAAACAACCAGCAAAAAAATGAAGAAAGGGGACATTCAGTCGCAGAGGCAAGGAAATCTCTTAGTAGTGTCATGGCGGGACAAGAGAGTGGTGCATATGCTCTCTACCAAAGGTAAAGGAAGCAAATCTGATGTCACTCAAGTGCAAAGTAAGTGGCCTAACAAACCCCCTACAGATAAGCCAGATACTGTACTAGACTATACTAAACATATGGGTGGTGTCGATAGAAACGACCACTTCATATCCTCCTACCAGTTTATGCGTCGTACCAAAAAATGGTATCGAAAAATATTTTTTTGGCTACTTGTGGTGGCATTAGTAAACTCTTACTTGTTGTACAAAGATCTACAAGTAAAATATGGGAAAAAACCTCTTTCTCATAAAGAATACAGAAAAAGTTTGGTAAAGGACCTGGTTGCTGAAAAAATGTCCCAACGCACTTGCTGTAGAAGAAGGGGAAGACCGTTCCAGTCTGAACCAAAACACACAAATGAACAGAATTTTTTGGGGAAGAGGGATAAAGGATCCTTGAGATGTGTTGTATGTACAAAAAATGGCCTACGAAAGGAATCAATGTACTTTTGCAAAACTTGTGAAGGAAAGCCACCGCTTCACCGAGATATTTGTTTTGAGATATACCATACAACTAAAAACTAAGAGTAGGCCTACAAAAAAAAAAGACTATGTAAATATAATTATAACAAATAAGTTTGATGTAGCATACTGAACAGTAGAAAAATCCAAGAAAAAATGTCTACAGTGAATAACCAAAACCCATTACCAGTGTAAGTAACTCCTTATTTGAATAAAACATTTAATATAAATTTTATGGCTTATGAAGTAAAAAAAAAAATTTATTGTGTTTTTTTATTTAAGTTGTACTAATTTAATTGAGAATACAAATCAGCTTCAAGGAATTTCAAATTTAATTTTTTATTTTAAATAAGCATAATCTCAAAATATAGCATTTTGTCTATGGCGTGGGAAGGGTTAAGACTCAAAAGAGAATTATAAAGTTGACGAAATTCCGTTAACAAATACAAAGTTAAAAGCACAGCTAAACACTAAAACGGTATAACAGACCATGAAAAAAACAAACACTGATCAATGAACATCTGGTCCGGTGCTGTCAATAGCAAGCAGTATTTTCTTATTTCCATCCATTCAGCAATGGAGAATTGGAATATGGCAACCAAGAACGTTTCAATATTAAATGCCTATTGTGAATTCAAATACAGTAGTCTCGCAAACTCGGCCCTCGATAACTCGGCAGTCCGGATAACTCGGCCGCAAAGAGAGGATTAAAATGGAAAAAAATTTAAATGTAAAAAATTAAATTATTATGACCTTGTAAAACCAAAATACTACGCAAATGCGATAATATTGAATCTACGAGTGTATTCTCCGTGCGAGCGGGCATTGACCTTGAGCGTCAATGTGTAATGCTAGCAGTACACTCTCGCCGAGGGGTCTCGCTGAGACATTCGTGCGAGGCTCTCGTCCCGATCACGCACTGCGAGTTAACCAAGTTCACTCTCGCATTCCCTCGCCTTGTCTCGGCCTCGGCCTCACTCGTGCCTTGTATTTTCCACAACAAACAAGATGGAGGTGGACTGTGATATTGAAGTTGCAGCTATTTCTTTAATTTGTGCTCTTTCTTATTATAAGTATGTTCATACATTCTACAATAAGAAAATTCGCAAACCTTGGAATAGAAGAAGATGGTGGATGAAAGCAATTCATCGTAACAGAACAAAGTAAATACAGATGCTTGGTGCAGTTGTTTTGTTAAAGAACTTATGTTTCCTTCCATAAATGTGTTATTTTTATACATCCAGAAAAAAATATATATATAAATGTTACACCATTTCTTGCGTTTGTCCTTATGTTGTCCATTGGATGGATCCCACAGCACTGGTTCACTGTGATATGCTTCCAGAAACTCAAGCGTGAATTCGTTCGACCACTCCATGACAATACACAAAGTAGGTCTACACAAAATACACTAAAAACACAAAGTGAAAAATATCCAAACGTTCAGAGTGCAGACGAGAGTGTACTGGGGTGGTCTCACGCTCGGCCCTCGGGTAAGCTCGGGTCCTTTGACTCGTGTCAAAAAACCGACAATAAATGGAGGCAAGGCGAGGCCGAGGCATGGCGAGGCGAGGTAGAGCGAGACAAGCCGAGCGCACCAAGTACACTCTCGCGCTCGCCTGCTCTCGGCATGTCTCGGCGAGAGTGTACTGCTAGCATATTGGGACAGTTATTTCCCCCTCCCGTCACCGTCGCCGGCCGCCATATTCCTGAGTCAGTCTCGCTCGTGCATTCTCAGTCCAGTCCAGTCCTCAGTCGAGCGCAAACCAGTGTAGAGTGTGCATCACAGTGGTCTGCTACATACAAGTCAGTGCGTCGCACAACGTTTATGTACTGTTGTTGGGAGTTAGTGGATTGTGCTGTGTTAGTGTTGTTAACTCATCATGGCAACTACATTTAAAAGAAAACAAGTAAACTTATCAATGGAACAGAAGTTGTGTGCATTAAAACGACTGGACAAAGGAGAAAGTGTAAGCAAGGTGGCTATGGATTTCGGGGTCGGCAAAAGTACAATCGGGGACTGGAAAAGAAAAAGAACAGAAATAGAAGCGTGGTGTGCTAAGCGAATTTGCAGTGAAACATTAAAAGAAAGAAAAAATATGAAAGAAAGTGAATTCAATTAAGTAAGTGAGGCACTGTACCTATGGTTTCGTCAAGCTAGAGAAAAAGGAACCCCAATTTCAGGACCGATATTGCAAGAAAAAGCAATAAAATTGTATGAGCTGTATAAAAAGGAAGGAGATCCAGAATTTGTAGCAAGTACCGGTTGGCTTGACAGGTGGAAGAAGCGTTACGGTGTCAGGCAACTTACTGTATGTGGTGAAAAACTTTCTGGGGACATGGCGGGTTTTTTAAAATTCAAAGACCAATTTCAACAGCTTATTGAAAGTGAAGGTTTGACAGGCGACCAAATTTACAATTGCGATGAAACGGGGTTGAATTTTAGACTCTTGCCAAATAAAAGCCTAGATTCGAAACATGAAAATTCTGCTCCTGGATACAAGAGAAGCAAAGAACGTGTTACCGTCTTGGCCTGCTGTAATGCAACAGGGGATGATAAGCTAAAACTGTGTCTTATTGTCTTATTGGTAAAGCTAAAAAGCCACGTGCCTTTAAACATATTGATGTAACCAGTCTTCCTGTGTCATATAAAAACCAGACAAATGCATGGATGGATGGAGTAATCCTTAAAGAGTGGTTTTACCATAGTTTCGTACCTGCAGTTGAAAGACACATGAAACTGAAAAACCTGCCAAGAAAAGCACTTCTTATCTTAGACAACGCCTCTTCACATCCAGACGCAGATGAGTTACAAGATGGTGATATAAAGACCATGTTCCTGCCCCCCAATGTGACTGCACTCTTCCAGCCTATGGACCAGGGGGTTTTAGCGGCTTTAAAGAAGATATACCGCCGCAAGCTGCTGTCACATATTTTGGATGCCGTTGAAGATGATCAAGATTTGGTGAAAAACTTGAAAAAAATTGACTTATTATACGTCATTGGATGGCTTGCAGATGCATGGCGTGAATTACGTCCTATTACGTTGGTGCGTTCCTGGAGAAAACTACTGGACAATGAAGGAAATGAGTTTGCTGAAAAACCTGATGAAGGGGATTCTGGCCTAGTGGACTTAATAAGACAGGTTCCTGGTTGTGAAGATGCCAATGACTGTGACGTAACAGAATGGATGGAGCAGGACACTGGAGAAAACATTCTTTCGGATGCGGAAATTGTTGAAGTTGTAAAAGGAAAAGAAGACAATGAAGAAAGCATTGGTGACTCTAATGAAGAGGATAAAAGCAAGCCTACTGAAATAAAAATGAGTCACAGCGAGGGACTGAAAGCTGTTGAAAGTGCGTTGACGTATTTTGAGCAGCAAGGTGCTTCGGCAATGGACATCCTGTTTCTCCGTCGTCTGCGTGACGATGCCGCTCGCAAGAGGGCCAGGTGCGAAAAACAATAACCAACTTTTTTACAAAACAATAATTTACAGGGTACAGAACTGTATTTGTTTTTCGTATTATGTTTGCAATGTTTCTATGTAGTGTTTAAATCGATTTAACTTCAAATGTTAATTTAATTTTAAATTTAAGTTCAACTTGATTTTTGTATTCCCTTATATTTCTGTTAAAAAACGAGTTATAAGCATAGTGGTCTATATAGGTAGGTAAGTTAGGAATAAGTTTTTGTTCATTTGGTAGTAGGAAAAAAAATTAAAAATGTAATAAATTTTGTTATGTTAACACGTTGACTGCGTCGGGTGCCCTCGGGCACCGGGCGCGTGCTGCCCGCATGCGCGTGGTGCCCCGGGGCACCTGACGCAGTGTGTTTAGTTTTATGTTTGCTGTGAGTCCAGCCACATATCCAGCCGGTTGGAAGTTATTTTCGCGTTCTCTCCCTCCACTGGCGAGTTTAACCTTCGTGTAGTTTTAAGTTCGCGAGCTCCACGTGGTTTCTACAGCCCTCCGCTTGTGCGCGCGCTATCTATCGTGTGTGTGTCTTCTAAATGTTGGATGTGATTGTTTTATTAGTGTAAAAAGACATGGATCTTCCTCCGGGACCCAGTAATTTACCAGTTGATCAATCCTCAGAAGATGAACAAGTAAGTAATGCTACAGATGACCAAGAATTTTCGTCCGAGTCTGACACGGGCAATGACCCAGACTATGACGCTAACCCTATTGTTTGGGCTTCACATACAAACGGGTTGAAAGAGATTCCTTTTACTGGAATTGAAGGTTTTCGTGTACCAATTCCAGGTGATAGGCCAATTGACTTTTTTAATTTACTGACGGACATTGTATTTTTAGAGTCAATAGTTCGTAGAACAAATGCATATGCGTTTGAACTTTTCTGCGGTCCATCTACTACACCAAAATCACGTATTACTAGATGGAAAGATATTACAGTTGATGAACTAAAAATATTTTTAGGTATATTGATTGATATGGGTCTGACTGTGAAACCAAGAATCCAAGACTATTGGAGAAAAACAAAGACCTTCAGTCCTACTTATGGTAGATTTATGAGTAGGGATAGGTTTCTGCTAATTATGCGATGCATAAACTTCACTTCCACCAATACAAATGACCGCCTCTCCAAAGTTAGATTTCTGATAGATTATTTTAATAATAAAATGGCGCAGATTTACTATCCTCAGAAAAACTTGTCCCTTGATGAGGGTATGATTTTATGGCGTGGCCGATTATATTTCAGGCAGTATATCAAGGGCAAACGCCATAAATACGGTATAAAGCTCTATACATTGTGCGATCCACATGGTTTGATATTGAAATTCATTGTTTACTGTGGGGTTTTGGATGATTTGGGGGGGAAGGGACATGCTGCGAACGTTGTATTGAACCTAATGCAAGGTTATATGAATAAAGGCCATAGCCTTTATATGGATAATTATTATAACAGTATTCCACTTGCCTCAAAACTTCTGTCTAAAAACACGTATTGTACTGGAACATTACGCGTAGATCGTAAATACATACCACAAGAAATAAAATCTACAAATCTGCCTGTAGGTGGTTCTGTAGGAAGATATGCAGAGGGTATGATGGTAGGAAAGTGGCGAGACCAGAGAATCGTTCACTACTTATCAACAGAACACGAAAATGAAATGGTTACTTCGATAAACAAAAGGAATCAAGAGTCACTGAAACCATTACCCATAGTAAAATATAACAGTTTCATGAAGGGAGTAGACCGGTCTGATCAAATGCAGGCCTACTACCCAATGGAAAGAAAAACTCTCAGATGGTACAAAAAACTGTTTGTCCATGTATTACAGATGTTACTAATGAACTCACACTATCTATACAATGAAGCATACGGTATAAACAGAAGAAGGAAATTGGGGCTGTATGAGTTTATGGAATCAGTCAAAGACTCTCTTTTGCCGGATTTGCCAGAACCTCCACGTCCCCTCCCTCGGCCTGCTGATCATACAATATCCATAATAGTGAAGAAAGTGCCTAACACTAACAGAGTGTCCAGAAAAAAATGTCGACAGTGCAAGAAGTCCACAATGTACGAGTGTTTGGCATGTAATGGACAACCAGGACTGTGCGCCGTTATATGTTTCGATGAATTTCACAGGCAATAAAAGATAACATTTCATGGTTGGTTGGAGGGATGTATATAGTTGTAAATATATTTTTCTAGAACTAAACATTATGCTTTTTATATAGCAAGACATCTTATATTGAAAAAACTGCTAAATTGTCCAAGTTGTATAATGAGTGCGGGCGCGAGGTGCGCACGGTGCCCCGGGGCACCCGAAATAAAAAGTGATAAATATGACCTTTTGTAAGTGATAATCTAAAATAAGCAACTGGGATCATCTAATTGGACCAAAAGGTAAGTTTTCAGACAATAAAAATTTTTAGCATGTGGGGTACATAATTGGGCAATTTTCAGCAGTCAACGTGTTAACTGATAAATACCCTTGAAAAATGTGCTGTAAGTCGTTGATATGTCTTGTTTTATTTTTATCTCTTCTGTTAGTTTGTAATTAATTATGGACTTAGTAATCTGCATTATTTCTTATTATGTTTAGGTTATTGATAATATAAAAATATATTTGGAAACTTTTTGCAGTGATAACAATATGGTCACAATATTGTCGTTGAGAAATCATGTCGTTCTTTTAATTTTATTCTATTAATATATTATAATTATTAGTTATAATTTTACAATATTGTTAATATTTCATGTAATTTCATGTATTTCACAAATGTAATGCCTTCTGTGGTGTATTTGACGAATAATAACATGATACATATAACCTATCAAAGGACTTTTATTCGTTTAAACCTACTTTTCCCGATTACTCGCCATTTCGCTAACTCGGCCGCCATTGGGTCCACATTAGGCCGAGTTTGCGAGACTCTACTGTATTGTAAAGCATACAGTTATTCACTTTCATCCATGAAACAAATTCAAAAGTAACTAAAACGTTTTTAAATTTATAGATTGCATAATTATATAAATGTATAACATTAAAACATTTTGTAATATTGACAGTTCACAACACTGTTTTGACTCCATTTGTACATAGAAAGAAGCATAACTTCGTATACGGTACTAATAGTAGCAAACATACGATATTTTTAGTGGGAATGATGACGAACGGTTGCCTGATTAATACATTACACCATTCTTTTCCTGAATAGAGGAAAGTACAATAACTTTGAGTGAGCAAAGAGCTGGCTGGTTCTCTGTACCCTCAATACAGTATTTATATGATAGTATTCAGGTAGCATATATAATTTTCATTATTTAACCTATTTCAACAGATAATATATTGATGTAAATACTGTGTTAAATAGGTATTTATATTTTCATTTGATGTTTTTCCTGTTGATTTTTGTTTAAAGTTATGATGGTTGATAGTTTTTTTTTCGTTTGGTTGTTCGATGTTTTGTTTAATTCTGTCTATATTATTCTAAGTACATATGACATAATTTGTGTGTATTATATTTGATATATTTGGGTATTTGTCCCAAATATAAAAATGTTTTAGTCTACATTTGTATTATTACTCCTGTATATATGTAAATAAATCTTTATTACTATTCTAGCAGATGCCACAGTGAGCCATTTTTATCTGTTAATTATGTAAATGGACTGGACTCATCAACCACAACTACTGGAAAACTGTGGTTGATTAATTCCGAGAATTGTAATTTTTTGTCTATAATCATGTATTATTTCAAGGAATAAATCATTATTTCATATCGTAGAAAAGACCATGGTTAGAACATCGTATTGAAAACGACGAGAAACAAAATTACTTCTGGCGAAATTATTTGTCACAAAACGCTTTGAGCAAATTTCCCAATTCACTCCAAATACCTCCTGAATTCCCTCTAGTAAAGCTTTAAAAAGTAAAAAAAAAAAAAATAATAAATAAATAAATAAAAAAAATCGTGACTTTTGTAATAATTTTCATGACTTTTCGTGGCATCCGTGACCGACTTTGAAAATTCGTTACTTATCATGACTTTCATGACCAGTAGACACCCTGGACAACTAATAATCACGAAAACCGAATTCACATATATTCCCACCAGAGTGACAGCTGACAGGCAGTCACGGATGCCACACTCGAATTTAACACAAATTAAGAATTTTTGTTGAGTAAATAGACAACTAGGCTGTTAGGTTAGTAAAAAATGCATTTTCGGACTGAAAAAATAATTTTACTGCAAAACAAGTTATATATTTGTGATCAGCATAAAAACAACGCAAAATGAAAAAAAAATTGTCGAAAAGTAATGATTTTTAAAACAGTTGGTTTTTCACTACCGTATCAGATAAAAAACTAGTTAATTTTTGATTCGGTAATAGACGAGTTTTCCACGGATGGAATTAATCTCCTCAAGAGATATAACAAATGTTTCACCACTTTTTCAACAAGAAATCATACTTTCAAAGGTGGCAAGAAAGTGCATAATTTCCCAAATGAAATACTAGTTTTTTAATAAACAAGTTTCCCCCAGCTGAAACCAACTTTCTCAAGAAATAAAAACCATATTTCACCACTTTTTCAACCAGAAATATTATTTTCAGAAGCCTCTAGAAGAAAAATGCATTATTACTCAATTGAAGAAGAGAAAAATTAATATTTTTTATGAAATAGACTCGTTATATATATAATGTATTCAATCTTGAATTCAAAATGGGTACTGTAAAATTATATAACATAACCTGAAACATTTAGAATACGGTAAAGTTAAACATTGAGTAACTGAGCACTTCTTAAATAAAAGTTATTACAATTAGGCTATTTACAATGCCTCATGACAGGGTGTCAACAAAATCTAAATTCTATTAAGCTTCTTGGTTTTTCAATAGACAATAAGATAGCCTATAGTGGAAAGTTTTTATAATAAAACTATAAAACAATAAGATTTAGTGGAAAGCTCATGTTGATTGTGTTTGTAGAAGGATCTCTAGTTTCATATCAAATAAGGAAGTTAAGATGTTGTTGGACAAAAATATCTCAGATAAGCTTATTTTGCTTTCTTCCATTCATACATAGCCTATGGTCTAATTGTGTGGGGTGACGAGTGCAATCAACGATATTCTCATTATGCAAAACATTTATCAGAACCATTTTACTATCAGGCCTGATGAGTCGGGCTTATAGGTGTATGTATATAATATAAATTGACAATTCCTATTTTTGTTAAAACAAATCAATGGAAATAAAACATTCTTGATTCTAATCTACTTCCTCATTTGGAAACTGCATTAGTTGAATTTTAAACAAATAGATAATTTATTATACTTACATTGGGTGTACGGTCGAAGCCACTGTAGAAGATTTACACAAGCAAACGCTTAAACTAATTCAGACCAAACTATCTACACCTATTATCTATGTAACTTAATGAGTGACGAGTGAAGTGAAACAAAATGGCGATTAGGCGATTACCTCGATGCGCAGTGTTGCCAACCCCACAAGGGAAAATAGTGGGGGAAACCATACAAAATTACCGTACTTTTACCGTACCTTAAAGCATAACACACACAGGAACCGAGTACATTATTTGGATAATGACAATGTGTTGTTGGAAAATAATAAACTAATATAAAAAATAACACATTGTTTTTTTAATTTATAATTTTAAGATGGAGTTAAAATTTATATTTTCATTAAAACTGATTTTAGCTTTATTAATAATTAATTTTTCTACAGTAGACTTGCTAAATAAGAAATAAAATACAATTCTAAGAAGAAGAGATTATTTGGACACCATATTTATTTCTCCATCTAGAATCGTGTTTTATTTATTAAATCCTCAGGAATAATGATTTCTTCATTTATGTTAACATTTAATTTGCATCATCATTAAAGTTGAAATAAAAATTATGTCTAGTTTAATAGGCCTTATTAGTAAATTAGCTGTTCAATTCCTAAGTTTCAATCCACCCTAAGTAGCCCTACTGTACTTATTGTGTTATTAGGCCTACAACTGTGTAATTTGATAGGCTTATAGACCTAGGAAGACTAAAGTTCATTAGTTTAAGTTCTAACATAAGTTATATTTATCAAAGCCAGTAACTATCCAAGCTTGTTTACTATAATATAAATGTAATATATATAATAAAATAAATATAAATACTACAATATAGGTAAAACTGGAGGAGATATGACACAAGCGATTTTGGCAAAAAAAAAAAATTCCCCATGATTTCGACCTGCTGAACACGAATCCGCAAACCGTTTTCCGCGGAAACCGGCGCTTCCCCAAGAAAAATCGGAAAAACCCGGAAAACTTTTTTCGGTCGAATACAACATGTGGCATATCTAAATTGACTGGTTTTTTACGCTGAACACGAATATGCAATCGGATTTTCTCTACGATCAATATCACGCGAGAAAATAACGATGTTAACAAGAACTACTTTGTGCGAGGAGTAGAGGTGGGCGTTTCTGTTGTTTTTACGAAATGAAAACGAACTGTTTGTTAGTTAAAAACAACTGTTTGGAGAAACAGTTGAAAAGAACAGGTTGTTTTTTTTCTCAAAGTGTGGAATGAAACTTGAGAGATGGTCAGTTTGTAAACAAACAGGACATACCCTTCGTTTTGTAACGGCCGATTTATTTAAACATTTATTCATTAAACCTTTATTATATTTACTAAATAAAAATGTTTACTTATTTGAATAATTTTGCAATTCTTTACAATCACCTATAAACCAAATCATTGCACTTTTTAATTATTAATTTCTAATATGGAATGTTAATAATGATACCATACTAGGGATTAATAATTATTTATTAGCCTATTATCAGAACGTCCAGGAATTAAATAAATAACCACATTATATATCCAAAAATAAAAAGTTTATTTTATCCATAGAATAAAAACATCAGTACCATAAATTAAAATAAAAATGAATTTTGCAATATTGCAAATTATTAAACAAATATAATGTAGGCAAAAAAATTAAAATTTTCTAATAGTTATAAAATTGAAATAAAACTGTCCTTTTCTTTGGAAATGAAATGCGCTATAGAGGGAAATTACAGTGCAAACAGTTCGTTTTTTAATTGTAGATCCTATATGTTTCACTCACACTAGTATTATGAAAACTGTTCTTACAAACACAAGCGTCCCGAACTGTTTGAAAACGAAGGCCAAGGAAAACGACTACCAGCGAACGAACCAGCTCAAAAACAACTGTTCTTTCCAAATATGTTGTAAACAACAGGCGCCGTAGAGAGGAGGGGAGCATTCAACAGTGTGCAGTGGCAGTGAGTAACAGTGAACAACAAAGAACAGTTTTTTCAGGCTGAGTCAAAACTGTTTGTTCATTTTTTTCAACAAACTGTTCTTTTAAACAGTTTGGCGTTTTTGTACCCACCTCTAGCGAGGAGGATGGCGGCTCGAGGCGCATGAATACACCACGTCGCGTTCACCACTCGCGGCCGGCCGTTTGCACATTTTAAGGGCTACCTCGCTGAGCACCTTTTTAAACGGCGCTACAGCCGATTGATTTAAAACATGTTTCCCTCATTTTCAACCTTTAGAATCCCAATACATCGAGGCCGCCCATATACATCGCGCCGCGGCAGTTATGGTTAGGTTAGGTTAGGTTAGGTTAAAAACATTCTACAATAGGCTATGCTAACCTAACCTAACAATAACTGCCGCGGCGCGATGTATATGGAAATATTTTGGGATTGCTGACACATAACGGAAAAAATCCGACATTAAATAGTGGTATACGTATAACGGAAAAGATCCCCGTATTCATGCGTCTCGAGCCGCCATCCTCCGCGCACAAAGTAGTTCTTCATAACATCGTTATTTTCTCGCGTGATATTGATCGTAGAGAAAATCCGATTGCATATTCGTGTTCAGCGTAAAAAACAGTCAATTTAGATATGCCACATGACATTTTCTGCCAAAAAAATTATTTCAACATTTTCTGAGTTTTCCGATTTTTCCGGCGGTTTCCGCGGAAAACGGTTTGCGGATTCGTGTTCAGCAGGTCGAAATCAAGGGGAAAAAATTTTTTTTTGGCCAAAACCGCTTGTGTCATATCTCCTCCAGTTTTACCATATAAGAATGTTTACTAATAATAGTAATAATACAAACTATCGGCGTCTCATATGTAAGAATGTAAGCTTGAAAATTGCCTCAAGATAAAAATATACTATCAAGGATAATTTGTTAATCCAAATACACTTATTGTTTTTAAATTATTTTTATTTAATCCTACATATGGTTAAATAAAATATATGAGCTACATTTTTTAGTTAGGCCTATCTGAAATGAAATCATAAAACCAACGAGATTTGAACTTATGAATAACAAAATTGCACTAAAAATCATACTGTCATCTCAATAATAGTAAATAGGCTACAACAAACATATTAATTATTATTTAAACTTACTAAAATAGGTTATTAACGAGTTTTTAGGAATGAATACATGAAAAAACACAAAAAAGATATGAAATAGAAATCGATAAAACAGCACAATATTGTAGTATGTAATAAATTGACTGATAGTTGACAAATAAATATAGGCCTTCAATTTGTTAATCGCTGTCGGAACATGAACTCAAATCAAAATCTACTTCTTCATCACTAGGCTGAAAACTCCCACTCGAAGTTAATGACAGTTCACAGTTTGTTTTGTTGTTACAGTAGGTTCACCATACATTTTCTTTATCATACACTTTAATATATTTTGGGTGGGTTCAAAAGTATGACATCCTCTTACTCTCTTACCATACTCTTACCTTCTGATCACTGAGAAGCAACCCGTTTAAAGTTGCAGACTGAATTTTATTTCTGTGTTTAGTCTTTATAAGATTGACTTTTGAAAATAACCTTTCACAATTAGCTGACGAATGGGGTAAAACTATCACAGCTAATGCAAACTGAGCTAATTTTTTGAACACAAAAACTCCTTCGTAATCTTGAATATGGAAGATACTATTCCAAAAACGATCAGGATCATTATTAGTATCTAAATTATGCGTATGACCTGTAAGACGTCTCCACTGATCATCAATGGCTTGATAATAGTCACTACTTACAATAGTATTAGAAGCACCCAGCGTATTCCTTCTTCCTATTCACTCCCGGACCCACTTCCTTTTCTTCTTGTTTCTCAAGTCCAGCAATAACATTTCACACATATCACTAACACTTATCAGCAACACTTATAAGTTTCCCGCCGAATCCCCACAGACGACATTTCTAACCTAAACGTCACTCCACCTCTGAGACTCGCTCACTACTAGTCACCCAGTGTGACAGAGAAAGGTTTTGGCGCTTCTTTCCATTGGCGACTAGACCAACTCGCCGCGATTAGTCGCGGTGAGTAAAATCGCATAGTGTGACTGAAGGTACGTTTCCATTCCTACAAATTTGTGCCGGGCAAATGTGCTCGCCGTGTGCCCGGCACAAATCTCCGAATTTGTAGGAACGGAAACAGCCCGGCACAAGTCGCGGCACAAGTGCCGGTGCGACTTTTGTGCCCGCCGACTGCGCGACATAACATGTGCCGGGAGTTGCTGGCACATGTGCCCGGTTGGAATGGAAACGGCTGGGCACATGTGCCCGCAACTCGCGCATGCGCAGGTCCTCCAAACTACCGCATGCTCATAGATGACAGTTACACATAACCTCAAATTTCATTGTGTTCCGGTGCGACCTGTGATTGTTCGTGTGCTCTCTGCTTCACTATCATCCGCGCAGCTATGGACTGGTCAAAGTGTAAGGTATCGAGGCTAATCGGGTTGTTCGAACAAGAGACAGTCCTTTGGAACGTGGCAAGTGCTAACCACAAAAACTCTAACAACAGGCACGACGCTTTTCTACCAGGCTGGCCCATAAGGACTCTAGGACGGAGTCCTCCCGTTCTTAAAGCAATAATAAATAAGAATATCAATCTGCCTGTGTCTGTTTTTAGAAATATTCGTTGTTACTGAAATGTATAACTAATATTAGTCATAAGAAATGTTTTTACAACGGTCATCATTGCAGCGATACAGCATGTTTTTATAGTAGGTAGTACGTAGGGACTCCGGAGAGATGAGTCTAAAAGCCCATATAAGCTATATGGCTAGTGATGGGCCAGAAATCACGACCTGTGATTTGATCACCGTGATTTTAGAATCACAGGTCGACCTGTGATCACGGGTCCAAACCAAACCGCTCAGTACAGTGATTTGCTACGTCATCAGCTCACCCGCTCCGGCTCTTCTCAAGTGAACTGCCAATGTGACTGTTCTTCTTGACTGAACGAGAACGACTGAGCTGTAAATTAGTTAGCTTTCTTGCCGTCTGCTGCTGCTGTAGAGCAGCGCTGCAATTTGTTTCTGCTCCAACTTTATTTATTTTGAGACTAATGCTTATAATTAATGTTATATTAATTAACATTTCTATCAAACTGATATTCTGTCAGATGTGTTTAATAGATAAGCAATAAAAAAAGTCTATTGTAAACAACAAAAAACTATAATCTAAAAGTATCTACATGTTTTTATTTATTTACCAATATATCAATTTGATAAATAGGTTAGGTTAATATATGTCTAACGTATATTTCTTCAGTTTATAATTGTGTATAGCCTATTACCAATAATAATCAATAAATTTAGTATGCTGTAAAATGTACTTGTCTACAATGCTTGTGTGGTAAATTCTATCTAACTTAAAAATATATTTGTTTTTTGTATATTCTGCATGGATTTAAATTATCTGTACAATAGTTTAGGTACAAGTTCAATATTTCATGCCAAATAACATCTTAACTATTCAGCTCACCTATGTTTTATTCTACTCCGTTTATCAATCACTTGTAATAACTAACAATAACTGCAAACCATCCTAGCATAGGCCCCAATCCGTAATTTGAATTTGTTGTTCATTCAGGGACATGAATCACGGACCACGGTTTAGAAATTAGAATTGAAAGAGCGGATTGAGCGGACCACGGTTAGAATAATTGAAAGAGCGGAATCGCCCGAAATCACAGTTGGAGCTGAAAAGAGCGGAATCACTCTTAATCACAGGTTAAAATCACAGGTCTTGGCAAGTGAGCGGGAGCGGTTATCACTGCTCAGCTAAAAGAGCAGGTAATCCCATCACTATATATGGCACTAACCAGCCAATCACAGGACTGCATCAGGCTGTAATGTCAAGCCATAGTGCACATTGGGACTCCGTCTACAGTAGTTGGATTTATTGCAGCCCCCTACCAGCTGAGCGCCACAATCCAGTAAATCAGTCAAATTTGTCGTCTGAATCTTATAGGTTATGTTTGACGCGCCGTGCCGGTGTAATGTTTTGTTTGTTGAATTTTTTAGATTAATGTTTAATAACTTTTGCTTTCAACAATGAATTCAGTGAGTAATATCAGTGCTAAGTATGGCAGGACGTGAGGTGGTGAGTTATGAACACAGGCTAGAAGTTGAAAGCATTA
>JAQJVL010005098.1:0-38232 GCA_035578905.1 Stictocephala bisonia
AACTTAAGTACTTAACGTCAACACACTACTTTTTTTAAATTACTCAAGTAATACCTTAAAACTGACAGTTAAAACTAATTATAATCAAGTATTTTACATATAATCAATTTTTTATTAATGAATAGTGAAATATAATGTACATATTAACAATTGATTGTGGTCAATTTTTATATTAGTATATATTTCCGTTAACTAAATTTATGGCCATTTAAAAATATACCATTCCAACATTTTCAGTGGAACATATTTAGTGGTTTTCATGTAATTTTCAGATCGATAGATTCAATTCAATAATCCACACGAAAGTGCGTCAACATAACGAGTCATTGAGTTAGTCACTAAGTTGCGATTTAAAGTAGTACCGTGCATAAATAAGAGGGCTAATTACATAAACATGTTTACAAAGTTAAATTCAATCTATCATCAGACAAAGAAACTGACAAGTTGTTATCCAAGCAATAAAAACAAAGTCAAGTATGTTTACCACAGCTTCAGTCTTCACCAGCTGGTGAGTTCTCACAGACGGAGGGTGGGGGGTATAAGTGTAGGGAAATATCTTTTTAGGAGTTGAGACGGCAGAACAAAATGACTGTTCATTTATAAGAAAAATGACAATCATCGTACTACCAAAACATTTTGGAAGTATTATGGAAACTGAATTGTTATAAGCTGATGAATTAATTTAAATAATAAAACATATCATAGTTAATTATTAGTACGTTGGTAAACTTGTTTTCGTCTCAACTTAATTTGAATTAGAACTAAATCGTGCATATTATGTTGCTTATAATACACTTAGATAAATTATATCTTACAGAGAAAATTTACCAGTATTACTAACGTATAATATACATAATAACTGTTCTAGAAACACTGATTAATATTTTTGTACTAACTTTTTTTCAATTTTTTATTCTATTTTTACTGCATGGAAAAAATGTAATTTCCTCCAATTTTCTCTTTCTGAAATTTTTATTTGTTAAAGCTTCATTAGGATTTTAAAACATTTTCTTTAAAAGGTACATAAATATAAAATAATTATACTTTTATTAAATTTACAATATTACGTCTCAATACGACATGTTATGACGACACATTCAACGTGATTTATTGGACATTTATAAATTACAACATTACTGAGAAAACATATTGTCTTTTTATTAAATGATTGCACAACATTTCTAAATTATAATTAACGAGTCTAAACTTGTTTCAAAATTGCTAACGCTAATATTTAGAACCATGTTCGGGGAAGTAAAAGATGTAACATTTAAGTAACAAGTCCTAACCTTTTAAAGAAAGTGTTTTTAAATCATAATGAAGCTTTAACGAATAAAAATTTCAGAAAGAGAAAATTGGAGGAAATTACATTTTTTCCATGCAGTAAAAATAGAATAAAAATTGAAAAAAAGTTAGTACAAAAATATTGTACAATACTTGATATGTACAATTCATTGCCTACGTCAACATGGATTTAGTCTAGTTCCAAACTGAGTTAGCAGCTTCTAATTTCATGTTAGAGAGCTTCTAACGAAAAGGGTCAATAAAAACACGTTCTTTCGATTTTTAAGAGATTCAGTATATGTGATTCAAAGCAATTTTATCTTACAGATAACTGGGTAATAAAAATCAGTGACAAAAAGAAAGTTGTATATCTTAAATCTTAAAAGGAAGACGTTAAACAAAATATCCAATAATTAACAATGAATTTTCTTCTTGTTGACTGTAACTATAAACAAAATGTTAATAGTACCATTACCCTCATATATAGTAAGGTTATTATTTGTATGATATTATGAGGCAAATAATTATGTAAAAAAATTTCATAGTATGTGTCTGTAAATATTTTGGTTTTTGTAATATTGATTCGTCAATTTTTAATTTTTCTCATATGAATATGTTTGCAAAAACCATAGATCATTAAATACATTAAAAATGGATAGTAAATTAGTTTAAAGAAATAACTCATCGAATTATAATCTTTACCAACATGACAAAAAGCGATAAGTTAATTTGTGTTATAATATTAAATTCTATAATGTAATAAATCTATTCAAATAAAATTGGAAGAGCCTTAGAAGGTGTGTGAAAGAGCAGATGAAACATTTTGAAAACTCCTTAGTAAATATGAATTGATTAAATATAGATTAAAGAAGCCAAAATGTAGTGTTTTTAATTAGATGTATATAAAGATCGCTATAAGATATAAAATCATTGCCCTGGAAAATATAATTTTCAATGTGAAGAGGAAAGTGATGTATTATTTGGATGTGTTTAGGTTTAGAACATTTGAAGGCTTGAAAGGAATGAAAGGTTACTTATAAAGAGATCGTTTCACCTTTATATTCAAGTTTATCTCTGCGTAGATCAAAATGATTTGGCAACGTCTGTGATGTTTGGGTTCCAACCTTATTATAGTCTATTTACCTTTAACTATTTATTGGCTTGGTGTGAAATGTTTTTATCTAGAATATACTGTTTGCTATTATTTCAGCTTATCATAAGACAAAATAAGTATAATGTAAACAGCACAAATATATATTTTGATATACAAACCATTAATTTTGATAAAAACTTACTAACATTATCTTCAGCTTCAATTTGAAATTTTTTATTATAAACAAACAAACTTTGATTGCTGATTGAAGCACTTTATTATTTATATTGTTTTCTAACAAAATGTTCACTATCAGCGTAAGTCTTTTTTTAGTGACTCAAATATTTATTTTTAATCAAAACTACGATATTTAGTTAAAAAACAATTATGATTTACACCTTTTAAAACATTAATTTTAAAAATTCTGTTTCTTTTTTTCAATGAAATTTCCTCTGAACTAAGTACAAAGGACACACTAATTATCCTGTAACAGTAGATCCTTTGTATAGAGATGTAAAGCACAATAGGTACTTTCATTACAACAACCCAGCATCTTCTCGCACTGGATGGGGAATAAATGTACAGAATTGTTGTGAAGTATAAATAAATATGAAAGTATAGTAAGGGCAAACAAATACATAGTTTATTTTTGTATTCATTTAAATTAAAACCTGTACTAGATCTATCATGTTTAGTGTAGTAATTTTATAAAGCACTAAATGGATTATTGTAGATTTAAGAGTCTTCGAACAGCGTGAAAATATATTTAACTTCTTACTTATATGAGAACATCTATATACAATAAATCTTGATGATGTAACGCAATGATACTATATGTTGAGGCACTTATTATTAATTATTTGAGTACTTGAATTGAAGCTCCGAAGTCAAGTGATTGCAGAATTGAAGTTCAAAGTATTTACCACATAGTTAATGAGTGTCTTCATTCAATCGAAGAATCAGGGGTTCTAAATTGTTTTGAGTGTTGATTTTTGTCTACCATAAAGTTTAGTATTGATTAATGGTCTGGAACTCACTTCTGAAGATTTTAAAATGTATTTATAATAAGCACGTAGGTGGATATCTCTGATTTGTTACATAATTCTCTAACTCTGATTTTCATATGGATGACATATTTCTCTTGTGGGTTTTATTTATGGTAAATGTATTAATGGTGTTAATGGTTGTTTTACTTTACCTAAGTTTATTAATGAATGTATGTTTAAGCATTTTATAAAATATTCTTTAGTCTTGCGTGATTTTAGATAAACAAAGGCACATCTCATGCCCCGTATTGTCAAACTTTATATATGTCTTAATATTTAATGGCTTGTGTACATTTTTTCGATGTTCTATCATTATCATTATTAATTTATTTTTAGGATTTATTTACGATATACCTAAGGATATTAAGTGAATCATCTATAAATAATCAAATAATTCAAATATACTTAAAATGCTGATATAATGAAATTTATTTTCAGTTATTGTTTTCACGATCATCTTTAAAACCGACATGGGAACATAAAGAAAAAGAAGTGTCTCCACAATAAATTACTTACCGTTAAAAGTTGGCACTGCTAAAGTTGTAGAAGGCTCAAACCACAAAGAGCAATAAGATATTCATAACGTCGACATTTGCAAAGAGAGACTGTGACAATGTTGTACTTGTTAAGACGATACTTAAAAAACGTCAACGAAACTACTTCGTTATCTTGCCAAGTCATAACAACGAGACAATTTAATTCTTATGCATCATATATATTTATCATATTAGTGGAATACAACGTGAGGTAAGGCAAGTAAAGAAACGATAACATTATATAATGTAGATAAATCATATTTGGTAGAGGATAAATACTATTTAGATAGATTACAAAGATTATTTGACTAGACATTTTTACATAGTTCATATTTTACTAAAGATTTTACCTGCATTATATGCTAAACATTTATGTGAGATTTTTTGTTTCAAAATAAGTGTTGAAATATGTGTAAAGATTACTATTTAAAATCATTTCTCTGGAAAATACAATTTTCCGAGTAAAGGGAAGTGTGATGTTGCAGTTAGATGTGTTTAAATATAGAACATTCGAGGCTCCAAAGCAATTTGTCAAGAGTTCGTTTCACCTTTGTATTCAAGTTTGTCTGCGTAGATCAAAGGTAAGTTGTCGCCTTCTGTGAGGTGTTCCTCTCTGTTTTTAATCTATTCACATTTAACTATTGACTTGTTGAACTCAACTTTATTGTCAAGCTATGTTTTAGTTTTAAATATAAATTCTGCTTTCCATTATTTAAACCAGCTTATTGACGCGTCAGTTGTACTAAGATATATACCGTTATATATTTAACGGTACCATATAAAATGATAGCACAAATGTATAATACAACCTACAAACCTTTTATTTGAATCAGAATTTACTGATAATTTGAAAATTCTATTATGTTCTGACTATGCATTCTCCATATTGAAAGAAAAAAATATGTTTGAAAAGTGAAATATATAAAATCATTTCTATGTTTTCTAAGAGAACGGATGTTCATTTTCAGCATGTGGTTGTTTATAAAGAGTCACAACATGAAATATAATTATAGAAAAGAATTTGTTTTGTTTCTAATAAAAAAAGGAAATTCTAACCAAAACAATATTTGTTTTAAACTAATAAAACATTTTATTATAACACAAACATACAACTAAACTAGTATGCAAGCTATGGTGTTTCAAAATTGCTACATTGATTACGTGATTTCTTAAGTAATCAAGAGTGTATAAAATATTGTATTAAAAATGTGTTATTCTTTAGTAAGTAACACAACAAAATAATGTGTTTCCATTTAAATTTATATTAGGCACATAAACATGTTTTATACATATGTCTCTAATATATGTCAACCACTACACCCTCATAAACACTAATAAATTCTTTTTTTAACGAATTTTCCTCTGAACTAAGTATAAAGGACACACTAATCATCCTGTGACAATAGGTCCTTTGTATGACAAAAGGAAGATGTAAACCACAATAGGTGCTTTGATTACAACTTCCCAGCACCTTCCCACACTGGATGGGCATACTTTCATGAAGTAAAATTAAGTTATCGTGTGTTTCCTTTTTTAATTAATTTACCTAATTTGTCTCTATCGACATTAAACTTATAACAAAATTTGTTTTCAAACGTAATATGTTTTACTGTGGAAAAAATACATAATATTCCTATAAACGACGCCAGGAACTCTTCAATATTGTAAATAGGATAATTTTATAAGTATTTATAAAGTCTTTTCTCAACTATACAATATATAGAATAATGAAACTTCACAGGTTATTTGAATATAAATTAAAATTTATACTTGTATTGGCACTATCACATTTTATGGTGATTGTAAATTATAATGGTGTAATATATAAAATGGATAAATATCGTATATTTATTGTCCAAGGTACATAAATAAGTAGGTTATAAAGAAAAGGCCAAAGGTAGTTTCTTCCCGTGGGGGTCTTTAGCAGTCTTCAAAATCCTCATATGTTTATTATGTATATATATTACACAAACTATATAGTAAAGTGTGAAAAATATTCTGAGTTTTTTGTTCTTCTTCTCTCCAGAAATAAAAAAATACCTAACTACTTGTTAAGTCATTTTGAAATACATAATATAATACTATATGGTTTATAAACAAAGTGATGTATAATAAGTCTAATTTGGATAAAAAATAAATGTTGTACAAAATTTTTTTAAAAGGCTGAACATTGGGCAAATAGGCTGAACCATCAGAGGGTTAATAGATAACTTTGTACTTGAATTTGATACCTGGACAGCAGGAAGATAGCTCTAGGGTCTCCAGTCAGTGAGATGGGAAACTTTTTGTGAGTTAACACGATTCCAGTTACGGGGAAAGGAACTAATGTTTTACGCAGATCAGCCAAGGAGAGGAAGCAGTTCCCCACTTCACAACCAACACGCAGCACTGAGCTCACGTAGGCATGATGACTCGGACACCAGTCCATACTCATCTATATGAAAATATATATTTTTTGTGATCATCGAATATCCTTGAATCATATTTTTTTTTAATTCTGTAGAACAAATATAGAGGATTCTTAGATTTCTCGTAAAAAATACTGAGTAATATGGCGCATTAGTTTATTAGATCAATTTGAAAACAAAAAATATTAAGTATAGTTTCTTGTTTCAGTAATGGCTCTCGACATGCACTTGATTTGTTTATTAATAGAGTAAAAGAATATCTACTACGACTCAAAAATACCATAGCTATAACTGCTGACTGAGTTGTTTCAGGCGTCAGGACTTTGAACATGGGTCAGAGGTGGCACCTTGTACTGTACTGGTTCGCCCCCTTACTCTGTCTTAATAAGTTCCCAACTAGATCCATAGTATATGGGGAATAGTCAGTGTAAGGCCAAGATGGAGATCGTGCCTCACTAAAAAACAAATAATAATAATGTTAATTAAATCCATTAATTTTAATTTTACTTTATTTTACACAAAATACCATACAAACTTATAGAAATATTCTTCTTTTACCAGATTGCCTTTATAAGTAATCACTTCCTAAACCCTTATTGTTATAGTTTCATTGTTGTAAAAGACCATATGACACAACGAAACTGCACGTCCTTGCTTAAAACATTGCAATTTTTTTATAAATGATCATATAAATAATAAGCCTGGTGCTTACTTGTGCATTTTAATGTTGTAAACAGGACAAAATTGTTCCTTAAGCCAGCAGCCACATCACTGAAGTGAGATTCATTCAATGTATATCGCTATTTTGGCAAAATAAACTGCTCACCGCCATAATTTAAAAAATATTTATGCATTTTTATTTTCCTGTGTTTTTATAACATATATTCTTGATAAAAGACTTCATAATTACTTATAATATTCCAATCACATTGAAGTGTTCCTAGCATCATTTATAGGACTTTTATACATTTATCCCGTGGTCAAAAATTTAACTACGTTCAAACATTCAATTATTTTATAAATTTAATATCAATGCAGATAGATTTGTTAGATGTTATTTGAAACATACATACGTATAATTTTTTAGTTTTATTTAATAAAAAATGGCTAAATTCATTTCCCATCTAGTGTGGGAAGATGATGGAAAGTTGTAATCAAAGCACCTATTGTGCTTTACATCTCCATACAAAGGACCTGTCACAGGATAATTAGTGCGTCCATTTTTCAGAGGATATTTAATTTTTTTTTTAATGAACTAGAGTGAATGAGATAATTACAGTTAGAAGTCCACGTAGAACTTATGTATAAAACAGGTGTATGTGCTTTTTTATACATACTAAAAAAAATGTAATTTTTCTGTGGTGTTCACAATAGTTGTTATTCATTATTTGACTCAATCTTTTCACAAATATATGTTTTCATATAGCAAGCTCAAAACACTGTTTATGTTAAATAAATGTATTTATGAGACATAGCAAAATATTTAATTAGTTTAAAACGTAGTTATTATTTTGGTTAGCATTTTTTGTTTGGTTAAAAATCAAGACATTATTTTCTTTTTAATTCGATAGAATTTTGTGGTTCTCGGAAAAAAGATTTACACTGAAAATGAACATTTGTTTTATCAAAAAAGACATAAGTAATATTTTAACTCACTTCATTCAACAATTATTGTATATTGTTATAAAGTTTATATAAGCCATTTGGAATTAATCATAGGTGAAAATACTGTTCATCTGATCAGCGAATTCTGATTTAAATTAATGGTTTGTAAATCACATTATTATGTGATCCATTGAATCTATTTAGTTTTGCTTTTGATAAAGAGGAATAATATAAAACGAATGTATATTTTTTGTAAAATACATAGCTTAATTATGAAGTACTGTTCACACCAAACCAATAGTTGAACGTGAGTAAACTTAAAGCAGAGATAACATATAAAACCTCAAAGAGGACGACAACTTATCTATGATCTAGTCAGAGACAAACTTCAATATAAAGGTGAAATGAACTCTTTATAACACACATTTCAATGCTTTGAAGCCTTTGAAATCTCTAAATTTTAACATGTGTAAAAACATAACAAATGTCCGTACTACTCTGATTCCTGTATTTTAAAGAGCAACGCTTTTACACTCGACATCTATCTTTATTTGCATCTAAGTAATAACAAAACTTAAAATATATTTTTTGGATTCTAAATCCCCATTAAATTAATTATATTTTTATAGTGTAATGTTAAAAAAAGAACTGATAAACTTTGTTTAAAAGATTCCATACATTAGGGCACAAATGGTTATTCTATAGTGACTAGTGTGCAAATTTGATCTCATTAGATTAAATTTACAGTTATGTCTAATGATATACTATGAACTTAAAGAGTATTATCAAAAGGTTTATCTGGTAAATTATGAATATTGTTTTACAAATAAATAGATTCCAATTTCATTTATAAATTAGTATTCGTTATCGATATTGCTTTACAAGGACTAATCTGTCACAGTCCGTCCTTTGTTCACAGAAAATTTCGTTTAAAAAAATAATTTAATAAGGGTGTAGTGGTTCACTTATAATAGAATTGAAATAAAAACATATAATTTGTGTGTGCTGCTCACTAAAGCGTATTGCATTTGTTATGCAATATCTTATACAACCATAATTAGTTTTCCAATATATTGAAACCATCATATGTAGCAAGTTGAAAACTAACTTGATCTATTATTTAATTTCTTTTGTTTTAATTTAATTTATCGCAAATCGTTTTTCTTGTAGTAAATATAAGATGGCAATATCTATAATGACAAAGAAAATATTTACTTTTTGTTCTCTAGAAGGAAACACATTGCATAAACAAATATATTTACTCTTTGCTTTGATAAATTTTTATAAATTCCTGCAAACAAATATTAGAAATATTGCTTATTTAACTATAAGAAACTACTTTTTATTTTTAACTAGAAAATTCCAATATGATTTTCATTCAAATTAACTATATATTTGTATTTTTCGGGACGTTTTTAAAACTAAGTTTGCTTTTCCTCTTACTTGGACTAGCAACTGTCACACATTCCTAAATTTACTTATAAAAGCAATGCCAAAGCTCTTTGGCTTTGCGCCCTTCTACAACAATGGACTATTCTCTTCCCACTAAACGAACTGGGAACGATGTTCCCCAGAGATGGATAATGGTTTCAATCCTTGAATGGTTTAGTTCAGATAACATACGAGAACATGTTTTTAACAGTGGTATTTTTCTCGACTTGCCTGAGTCAACAATGAACATAGAACACATTCAGTGCAGCTCAGTATTTGTGTAATACAGTAACGTATTGCTAAAGCATTTGTGGCTCAATGAGTTTGATTTTCACCAAACCATATTGACTAGTAAAGCTATTGCTTTTCTGTAAATAGCACTAAAACTTTGTGAAGTGGCTTGATATTGGCACATTTAACTTTAAGAATTATGATTTTTTTAAATGCGTTATTCTTTTTAGCCGATAATGTACAATAATTATATAATATAGGTAAAACGTCAGTGTATTAAAGGAGCAAAATTATTCATTTGGAACAATGTGAAAATATTTTCTAGTAAGTTTACGTACAGATTAATTTACGTTGTTTTTATGGTGAGTTATAAATCAATTCCCTTAGTACATGATGCATTTCCCTTATGTATACATAAACATATTTTGTATTAAACTAAGATATATATACTTTTGTACAAAATCTTTTAGAAATTTTTTATAAGTTACTACTTATAAAAATAAATAAGATTTATTTAAGATTTATTCTTAAGCTTAGAATAGATAATAATAAATATTTTACAATTAAATTACATGTATATTAATAATTCAACTAGGATAAATGAAAGTTTTTTAAATATTTTTAATTAATCAAAATAACAATTAGTATAAAACTTAAAATCTTTAAGTAATTTTTCAAACCAATCATACAAGCCAATTGACTTTTGATTACATTTTCTTTCTTTTCCTAAATCTAAAATGTATAGTGTTATTATTAAAATAATTTTCACTTAGAATTATTGTCTTACTCGAATGCCTCTTTCAGGGTTTAAATTTATTGTTTTTATCTCTTATGGGTTATTGTTTTAAGATGTGATTACTAGTTTATTTTTTGTTTATGAATGACACAAGTAGGTGGTAGTACTTACATTTTCTTCTCGTTTTAGTGAAAAGAAAATAGTCCAAACCTCCCATAAAACCCCAAAAACAAATATTTATTGTTTTCATTACTTTATGGACTCTAGTATTATATCTTTACAGTACAAATGTCTTTATGTTTTGTTAAATTGTGATATATGGCTTTTGTTAGTTAAGTTATTTTGTAGGTTCATCTTATAAGCTCGTTTAATATAATAAATGACTACATCATAAAAACAACAGCTTGTGTATAACCCTGTTTTATTAAAAGTGCCATAACAAGCATTTTATCGAAGAAACTATTACTGTACAGGGGGAAGGAATTCATTGCTCAAAATGGTTGTGCAAAATATCGGTTTCTCCATGGAGTAGGCAAAGTTGGGGGATCTGAACTCGATAACGATTTTTTAGATGTCTGTGTAACACATGCTGTACTCTAACAAAATAATGTTAATAATAAACTGAAAAAATTCAATAGAAAATATATACAATGCATGAATGAATATACATATATTCATAATTTAATATTATTCGTGTATTAAAGGAGCAAAATTGTTTTTGGAACAATGTGATATATATAAAGCATAAGGTTACATAAATTACGTAGTTACATGAAATAAATAAATACATTGATAACTTATATCAGATCAGATATAGGATTAGACAAAAGGTAAATAAATAAAATAGGTACTGTTATATATGTGAGTGCCTTCCACATAAGCCCAAGGCCTGTGCGTAATGTTGTAATATAATAATTATAAACCCTTATAATAAACAAAAGTACAAGTAGCACTTGTTTTACGCTATATTAAGAACAAATATTTTACAACTATTCCAACTATACCGTAAAAAAATAGAATAAACTATAAAATATTTTGTCTGCTCTTTGTAAATAATAACTTTAAAACAGTATTAATTGATAGTAAAATGGTATACTATTTAAATTCTAATACATAATTATATTTGTGGAATTTTTTATTTAACTTTCAAATTTTTACTCTTATCAATAGATGTTAAATCTATGTAAAACAATTTGAAATTTATTTACTGTTAATTAATCGAGAGATAAAAGTTACTATGTTCAGTTAACCCAAGTAGTTTGTTTATAACAAAATTAAAGAACATTTTATCTCAAACAGTGCTTTAATGTTAACACTAATGATATTTTATAAATCATTAAATATGTATTGAAATATTGATTGAGTCATTTTTGATAAGCATATCTACCAGGGATTTGTATTTACTATCAACGTCTTTTTTATCTTTTCTCTCATGAAACAATGTATTTTTGTTAGTAGTTCTTTTTGTATAATGTGTTTGTTTTTTTTTTTTTACATTTGAGGGTGTTTTTAAGATAAATATTGCTTCTGGTGAAGGGGCTAAGGCTAACAATATAAAGAGCTTTCAGTTAAAAATAAGAAATAAATTTAAAAATAAGGGTCTGCTTTTAGTATATATTTGCATTGTTATATGCATCTACTTGCGAAAATTATTTTTTCCGGTGTTTATTATCATCATACCTCTAGTCAAAATTTAATTTCAATGTTCAAATGGTGTTTACAAGTTTCCTCACCATTTCAAAATAAGCAAAGAATCTCCCTAATCCATATTCAGTTCAATAAGGTTTACCTTTTAGTTGGATATTTAAATTAGGGTTTGGTACCGTATACATTGATAAGTTTGTTGCTTGTTCAGGACTGCCTCAATGCTCTGATTTAGGACCTTTGCCTTTTTGTAATTTATTAACGACATAACATCTCTCCTAAACTGCGAAGTTTAAATCTGTGCCGACGATATTGAAAAATATCTACACGTTGGTGATATAAGACACCATATGTATTGGCCATCTCTTCAATCAATTATTGATTCGGCTACAGTGTTTAGCCCATATAAATCTCATTTCTTTGAAACTCAGAAAAGCAGCAGGAGTTTAATTCATACGTAAAACTAGGCCTCAATCCTGTTTATGACATTAGTGGGTGTAGACCAAAAACAGAGTGGCCATTCGCAATTTTAGCATTTTCGTGGACTTATTGATCTTCTCTAACCATGTAGACTGTGTATCAAAAGCTAGGAGGACCTTGGGAACTCTCGTAATGTATCCACAGGTAATGTAATCTATAAATAAAAAATACAAATGTTAAATTCCCACATCATTTCAAATATATCATGGTCTCTTAAATACTTGAAGAGTTGAAATTTGCGTCATATTGTTAAACTAATATATTATAATGGAGTATTTTAATGCCAGAATGTTGGCTAGGTAGTTAAGGCTTGGTTGGGCCTGAGGAGTGAAATTTCCAAGGTTTGAATCCCCAACTGAGCTTAAGCTATGTACTTCACCTGTTGAATAGTTAACGCAAGGCCTGCAGGCTTGCCTTGACTGGCATGTGTTTTTTTAAATAAAATATTAATAAAAACAATCAAAACATAATAAGCCTTGAGCAGGGACGAATTTCCTATACAGACTTGAGGTTTAACAATGTGATACCATGACTACAACGTATAATGAAATACCTCATTAATGTCATATTACTAAGTTATTATTATTGTCATTTATTAATATATACTTATATTATCTATTGTTAATCAGCGTAAATAACGTTTTTATTAATTTCTTACAGAAATATTTGTTGCTACTGTAAAAGAGGTTAATTTATAATCATTGTATGTTTAACAATGAGCGTTGAACTAAAAATACGTTAACATAGTTTAATGTGACAATTAATACCAAACAATCCATGTTATGTATAAAATGTCTTCCTAATATGACAAGTACATAAGTTATATTTATGATATATAACCTAAGATAAACAACTTACTGAAATATGATGTACAACAGTGTTTATGAATTAAAATTCATACATAAATTGATCCATGTAGTGTTGAACATATTTTATTAACATTACATGGTCCAGTATTAAATTTTATAGTGATAAAATGTGTTCAAACATTTAAATGTTATATTGATAAAATGTGTTCAAACATCTAAATGTTAAGATACTTTAGCTCGCCTTGTAAGATCGTTTTACGTTGGAGGAGAAAGACAGAGATTGCTTGCTGAATATTTCATGCAATTACGTTTAAGTCTTCTCAAACTTGAAACACATTTCTGATCTATAAGAAGATATTTCTCGCTTCTTGAAGAATTCAATACGCTTCTTAAATACACGCTTTTAGACAATCTGTTGTGCGTAATATAAAATTGTAGCTTCAAAGCAAGTCAATGTGGGTTTTATTACAATTTAATTTCTGCCATAATGGACTAAAACATAGCTTTTTTAAAAGATGACCGAAATAACAAAACAACATAGTTTTTAACCTTCTGTACTGAGTACTGTATCAACAATTATCGCAAACGGGTTTCTTTGTATTTGTTTTAGTATTTTTATTGAACTTACTGTCAAATAGGACTATCATTTTTTTTAATAATTGGTTTAGGTACTAGCTTAAAATTGTCTATATTAATATTAGTATTGATAAAATATATGTTACATTTTATACCATTTTTCTTTAGTGGGAAAAACATACTTGGTCTTATATAATTGATAGTTTTTAAGCCTACAGTAATGTTTAAAGAAGTGCGTTTCATATTATTCTATTAAATCAGTTTTTAATGTATAACATCTAGAGCTGGGAACTTTTATTGATTCAATCGTGTGTGATATAACTATAAGTCATGTAAAATTATTTTCCCACAAATAAGGAGTATACAATCTTTACTTAAAAGTGTATACAGTTTTCCTTTAGCAAACTTGTTCTGCAACAGACAGAACTTACTTGGTCTTAAAAAATTGATAGAGCTGTTAGACCTACATCAATTTTCTGAATGGATATATTCTATACTACTCAATAGAATCATTTCTAAAAAATATTATCAAAAAATATCTGTATTCTTTAATTGGTTTGCTCTTATGAGATACTGACTTTAAGATTTAATTTACGTTCTTTATTTGTAACTTTGTTGCTGGTCGTGAACATTGGGAGCTGTAAGGTTACATGTGTAACATTATCCTTGAATCACAAGTCACATTTTTATTACACATATTGTTGTGTGTTTTTTTAATCCATCCCCTAATGTTCATTTACAATACAACGGTTAATTGATTTTTAACGGGAATGTTGGTTTATTATCATTTTAGCATGGAACATGCTTTAGTCTTGACCTAACTGTCTGAAAACGTTACGCGGGAGGGTGACGCGTAACCATGAAAACACAATGACATATCAGTGTTGACTTCAATAATGATTTTATTTGCAAGCGTTGATCAAAGTACATCTTTAGTTTCCATGACAACTCTTGTTAAAAATATACAAAATTAAGTCCTAATTAGAGAATCCAGTCCTCATTTACATATCAGTCTACCTCCAGCCGTCCACCGGTGATGTTGTGTCCTGGATCAGATTGCCCTCCTTCGACATCGTCAGGTGTATGTACTCGCCATTCTACTGATAGATCTACATCTGGATTCGGAAACGCAACCTCCGAAATAATAACTCGAGGAGGATCATGTATCGATATGATCTTCACTCGCCATATTGACAAGATTGATTGTAAACATTATGTAAGTTACTTCAGCTATCACAAACCAATATTGGCCACAACTTCTAATGATTGTATGGAACAATAAAATTTAAAAAGTAAAGATATATTTATATTTTTAAGATATGTTTATATTTTTTGTAATTCCTTACATGAAATCTAAAATTCGTTGTTTTCGGAGAAATACATTTGCAGAAATTATTAAAAAGGAGCCAGCAAACAGAAAAAGCGCAGCTAAAGCATGTTCCATGTTTCTTGAATTTTAGCCGTAGGCTCTAAGCAAAAAGATCCGGGGGTCCAGGGGGCTTGCCCCCTGGCGAGGCCCGCAGGGCCGAGTTTTTTTAAATTGATTATTAAATTTCACTTTTTATAAGATCGGATAAAACGTTGAATCTTATACAAAAACCTAGGTTAGTACTTCCAGATCTTGTTATTTGAGGTGAAATTAAACCCACCTTTATTAATTTGCCACGTTACCACATCGCTGATCCTTTGAATAATATTTGTAAAGTGAGTCGTTCATCTTAGCCACGTAACCACATCGCTGATCCTTTGAATAATATTTTTAAAGTGAGTCGTTCATCTTAGCCACGTAACCACATTGCTGATCCTTTGAACAATATTTGTAAAGTGAGTCGTTCATCTTAAAGGACATCTGAGAGGAGTCTTAAATACTATAAAATAGTATATTTAACCCATTGCCAAGCAACCCATAAAACCACGAGTTTGTATATAACACAATTATTCCATCCAGAAGCTTTATTTGCTTTATTTTAATGAAGTTTACAACTGAGTTAAAAAACATCTAGTATTGATTCACAAGCAAAGCCTTTGTCCGTATCTCAACCACCCACCCTCCCATACAATAGCGTGGTATTGCATTTTTACTCAAAACTGAAATGCAGGGTATAAACATATTGTATATTTTTATTTTGCTTATGTAATATTACAATAAATACCATAAATAAATAAATTTTTCATTCATTAATTTGATAAATGGATTTTTTAGTTAAATACTATTCTTTTGACTTTTAAGGTCAAAAGCTTCTATAATTTATTTATTTTTCTATACATTATAAAATTTCACTAATGAAAATTTAGAAAGGGTCTTAAACTATATGTTTATCTTAGTCAAAATAAAGTACTAATTCAAATCTATTAGACGGTGGAATAAAGCATTATGCTTTTGTGCACGCTAAGTTTTCGCCAATTAAAGACAATTTATTGTAGGCGTAATGAAAGCTAGAGATCTTTACATAATTATAGAATCGAGTGCCTCTACTCTGTTGTAAATTTGAATACAACCGTGAAGCTCTAAATTTAATCATTACAAAACTGGCGTGAATTAAAACGGAACGTGACGTCACTGTACGGTAATGCTTGTTTATGGATTCATATTTAACAACATGTGCTGACATTAATTGCAAATTCCAGCATTCATTTAGATAAAGCTGTCATTAAATGGATTTTACATCTTATCTGTTCGCACCACTTCGTGTATATTTCAGCATGAATGTCATTGTAAATTAGAATTTCTCTCTATATAAACTGATTCACAACTCAAGTTGATTTTAAAATGCATTCCTTTATCAAATTGTAGTGAGTTTTATCAAGAATATTATGTTTTATTGAAAATATTTTTAGAAAAATTAATATGTAATTGAATTTTTTTTTGTTTCCGTTAATTCACTTCCACTTGATAAATATTCTACTGTTCTAAAAACTGTTCCCCACTCATTTTTACGTCCACTGTGGTATTACTCATCCGCTAAGAGTCCGATATCACTGGCCTTATCTTATCGCTTTCTAAGAAATTACACATGGAGAGTGCATTCGGTGCTAAGTCAATCATTAGATTTACCAGGTTTTCATCAACTTTAGTAGCCACCTAACCTAACCTAATTGTAATCGCTATAAAAAAAGTATTGGTAGTGAAGTAATGGAAAAAGTAGGGGTAGTGAATTTACGGGAAAGGTCCTAATCATCAATGAAATCACTATTTAAAAGCAGGTGGGTCTAGTGGGACTCTTAACTAAAAGTCCAAAATACGTATTTCAAAATAAGATAGGGAAATCTAACTCACTATGTATGAAAGTTCTTATGAAACTGGCAATGTTTGTATGAAATATCGTTAATTTCTGAGTTCATGTCACAAACATGTAACTGTTTTAGAATCCCTTAAGCTAACATTGATACCAAAATATTAAATGGATGTCAACAATTCTAAATATGGTTAATTTAGAGAATAATAAGTCCTAGTAAAAAATTTGTATTTCCTAAAGAAACAGCAAGAAGGTATAGTGATGCCGAATACTGAGTATATTAGATTAATTAAATAAATATGAAACATGGATATAACTAAACTCTAATATAATCCAGGAGAAGACCAAGGCAGGCAAAAAAATTGTTCAAAGAAATGTTACATTCAAGATAACATTACTTTATTTTAAGATTATCAAACTATCAGCTATTATAGAACATTTTATCAAAATGTTAAATATGTTAAACTACAGTTAATATAGTCTTGTTTTAATGTTGAGAAATATGTTACTAAAAAAAGATACATTTTTATATATTTTTGTACAATTTACATATTTCCACATATAACACTAGTTGTACATACAGTAAGATAAATATGGGATCTTGTGCTTGTAAAGTAATATTATTTAAGTTAAATTTAATTTGTTTACTTATTATGCAATGTATTTACGAGGTTTATTTCCGTTTGTACACTCTATAGTTTTAGTTTTCCCTGTATTCTTATTTATTTTGTAATGATATTAAATAATTTCTTGTTTCAGTTTTACTTTTGCTTTACCTATAACAAAAACATTTATCATGTAAACAGTTTAATTTTTCGCAACAAATAATAAATTCATAATAATAATAATAAATTCATTTATTTTCTCTCAATTCGAGGAAATATTGTTACATTCATATAACATTAACCTGATGTATTAGACTTATAACAAAATAGCATGTATAGTAATAAATAAATATCAAAATAGTATGTATAGTAATAAATAAACAAACAGTAATAAATAAACACAGTTGTACATTTTTTTATACCTATCAACAATAGTATGTATATTAAAAAACCAAACAAATAAATACACAGTTATACATTTTTTTTTTTTTTTTTTTTTTACTGTTTATAATTTACATAAGAGAGAAAAATAATAGGGCCCCTAAGACTGATAAAGTCTGTTCAGGGGGTCCTTCATTCAAAAATATAAATATATTTGGTATATAGAGCTCAAAAGCAGAATAGTTTACTTTGTGTACACTGAATTGGACTACTTAGAATTATCTTTAAAAGTGTGCTTTTACCCATGTTTATAACTAAATAAATTTTTATTAAACGTTTCTGCAAATTAAACTATTTCTAACATAGATATATACAATACTATCAAAAACAAAACGAAACAAAAAAAAAAAAAATTGACATGACAAGAAACAAACAATACAATATATTGCTAACTTATAATTTGCAACATTTCCCCGATGTTTTGTTGCGACAATAGCCATTCACGTAAGTATTTTAAAAACCTATGAACATCGCTTTCATTTTTGATACTATATGGTAATTTATTATAGATACGTGGTGCTATAAAATTAAATGTTCGTGTGTAGTACGTTAAATTTGGTTTAGGTACAGAAATCAAATTAGCGTTTCTTAATCTAGTCCTACAAGGGTTATCATTATTCAAGAGCCTACCATTATTGTAATATACTTTTAGTACCTTATATATATAAAGAGTCCTTATGGGTAAAATCTTTAAAAGCACAAAACATGGGGAGGACGGTTCAAATTTGTTCTTCTTCTTAATTACTCTAACAAACATTTTCTGTAAGGTAACAAGCGGTTTTAAGTTTGTATTGTAAGTTCCTCCCCAGCATATTATCCCATATTCTAGCCTACTATTAATCAGCGCAAAATAAAGAGATCTTAGCACTACCAAGGGACAAACATCCTTCAAAAAATAAAACAAACGGATACTGATAATAATCTTACTTTTCAATCTCATGATTTGCGCTTTCCAGTTTAATTCACTATCTAAAATTATCCCCAAGTATTTTGTATTTGAAGTCTGCCGAATCTTGGAACATTGATTGCAAAAGGCTATTGAGTTAACTAAACACTCCATGCATTTGTAGTAGATATCCCCTTCGAATTGAATGCTCTTCCTTAGTGAAAAATTTATGTACATTGTCTTTTCTATACTCAAAACCAATTTATTATTTAAAAACCACCAATTGAGTAAATTTGAATCCTCATTCATATTGGAACAAACTGTTTCCCAATCAGGCTCAATATAACTTAGGGCGGTGTCATCAGCAAAAGCTGTAACGTTCCCCCTGAATTTGCCATTACACAAGTCATTTATAAAAATTAGAAAAAGAATTGCCCCCAACACTGATCCCTGAGGGACTCCACAGGATATTTCACCCATTTGACTAAGTTTACCATTTATATTTACACATTGCTGCCTCTTATTCAAATAACTTCTAAACCAATTTTGGGTTACACCTCTAAAACCACAATTATATAGCTTTTTCAGTAATATATCATGATTTACCGTATCAAAGGCTTTTTTGATATCAATAAATAATCCACTTACACAACTACCATTATTCATTCCTTCATTAATCTTATCCATAAATGTATACAATGCTTGCTCCGTATCCAAACCCAATCTAAATCCAAACTGATTTTCAGAGAAAAAATTTATTTTGTTTAAATATTTTAACATGTTTTCCTTCATGATTTTTTCATATACGTTTTTAATAACATAAATAGACATTTTATGTTATTAAAAAAGTGATACTGAAAAATGTTGTTATACATTTTATTTATATTGTTTTTATATTTTAATGCAAAGTTGAAGCAATTGCTCAAAACGTTTGGTAAGAGGATAAGAAATATTATAACTTTTTTTAATTTAGGAGCAGTTTGAATAATCAGGTAGCTTACACGTTCAAACACAGGGCATTTACAAAACATTAATAGGTCTTCAAAAATGCCACTAATATTAAAATATGTTCTATGCAATATATGTTAATTTTAGAAGATGTTAAATGTATTTATATTAAATTTATACTAAATTACGATATTTTAGGTTATGTTGACTAATTAAGTAAGGTTAGGTTAACTAATTTGTAGGGAAAGACGTAGAGAATGGGGGACTGTGGGCGAAAGCAATTATTTTCTGATTTACAACTCAATTTGTATTAGCTGAAGTGTCATGTATACAGACACTTGCACCCGTATAAAATGTTCGTGTATAAATGTTTTAAAGTGGTCGCCTTTTGTACTAAATTCCCTCAGTCTACACTTAGTTTATCTCAGATGGCACTGACTTCCTCGGTAAAGCATCTTTACCACAGAGCGACAAGATCCAGTTGACTGTCAGCCTTAGTAAAGCTACTGCGTGGGTTGAAGCCACTCTTGTAAATTGATTGTTTCTGCCAAGTTGCAACTGTTGATCCTGGATGTTATCACCACAGCTCAGACAATGGAGTTGATGTGTTACTTAACACAGAGTATAAACAAAATATACAACTTGGTAGATGTATAAAGTTCTAAATGTAATAGAAGTTATATACAAATAGTTTATAGTTTTATAGTCGTATTTACGTAAATAGGTCGCAAATCGCAAAAATGTTTGTTATTTGCCTCCTATTTTTTCATATATTTAATGTAAAATGTGCTTTTAAAAGTCTAGATCATTATTTTGTATATATATATCTTTTTTTCTCTCATCGTACTATTTATTATATTTATATCGTTGTTTGTTTTGATTAATTGTTAGAATTTATATTTGTTGCCTGGTGATAAGACTTTATATAGACATGAGTTTAGTTGGGTGATTATGCTGTAAATTGGGTCTATTACCTGTAATGGAGCATGAAAATAAAATAAATAAATAAAATTAAAATAAATAGGTTTTTTTTTTAAGAGGGGCTTGTTTGAAATGAATTATAGAACTTTAACTAAATAATAGTAATTTTATCATTGCTTTGATGTAAGATTCTGTGATTTTGTTGTAATATATTTTATTACTCCTAATACCATGTATACCAAAATATATCTGACATATAAATAAATCCAACCATGCTAGTTTTTTGGGGACTAGCTCGTTTACACTACAGATCGTAGACTCTACGAACCAATATTGCAATAAGTAAATACTTATAAATTCATAGAAACTACGAATTTCTGTTGCAATAAATCAATACTTATAGTCACGTAGACTTTACGATCAGTAATTGAAACGAACCGGTACCATTATTTATGCTTATCTATACATTTATTATGTAGTGGACTGGGACAAAGCATAGCTATGATTTGTTTTGATTATATAACAAACAGTATTATATCTATTATATATAATAGATATAATTATATAAATTATATAATCTATTAATATATAGATATAATCTATTATATATCTATTATATAATCTATTATATGATAGATTGTATAATCTATTATATAAATTATAATAGATATTTGTATTATATCTATTATAATTTTGGTAAATAAAATAAATCTTCAGTGGTGACTGCTGCTGCTTTCTGCTTTTCAATTTCTACTTTCTATATTATACATTACATCAACAAGAAGCTGGAATGCATGATTGTTGGAAAAGTGTTGGAATACGAAGATCCTAAATATTATGAGGACAACCATACTTTAGAATGGAGGATAACTTTCTTTTATACTTGGCAAAGTGTACATGTTTAATTCAAGGGAAAAACGTATGCAAGAAATAATATTATTGTTGGTACTTCATAAGCTGTAGATGTTTTTCCATCAAGAGAACAAAGTTTACTCTTCCTGATTACTGCATCTTGTACCAATTGAAAAATAAAATTGTTTGTTGTGTTGTTTGTTTTGTATTTTTCGTGTTAAACATAAAAATGTGATATCTTTTCATTCTGATTTTAATAATTCTGTTATCTGAAATGGGCTGCCACCATTCTTAATTCAAATGTTGGCAAGGTTATCAATGATATATCATGTGATTGTAAACATGTAAGTCAACTATATATGAGACGGCAAAATAGTTTTCATCAGAAATATACAATAATACTGATTTGACAAAGAATTATTAAGGATTAAAATAATTTCAAAAGACAGTGCAATACCTACTTTGTTGTATCAACCTAACAAATGAATAAGCAGTCACTACATATCAAAACGTTATCTATATTTATAAAAGAGGATGTTTGAATATATGTGTGTGTGTGTGTGTGTGTGTGTGTGTGTGTGTGTGTGTGTGTGTGTGTGTGTGTGTGTGTGTGTGTGTGTGTGTGTGTGTGTGTGTGTGTGTGTGTGTGTGTGTGTGTGTGTGTGTGTGTGTGTGTGTGTGTGTGTGTGTGTGTGTGTGTGTGTGTGTGTGTGTGTGTGTGTGTGTGTGTGTGTGTGTGTGTGTGTGTGTGTGTGTGTGTGTGTGTGTGTGTGTGTGTGTGTGTGTGTGTGTGTGTGTGTGTGTGTGTGTGTGTGTGTGTGTGTGTGTGTGTGTGTGTGTGTGTGTGTGTGTGTGTGTGTGTGTGTGTGTGTGTGTGTGTGTGTGTGTGTGTGTGTGTGTGTGTGTGTGTGTGTGTGTGTGTGTGTGTGTGTGTGTGTGTGTGTGTGTGTGTGTGTGTGTGTGTGTGTGTGTGTGTGTGTGTGTGTGTGTGTGTGTGTGTGTGTGTGTGTGTGTGTGTGTGTGTGTGTGTGTGTGTGTGTGTGTGTGTGTGTGTGTGTGTGTGTGTGTGTGTGTGTGTGTTTGAAGTTTATGCGCTGCCAAACCATCCAACCGATCGCCATGAAACTTTAGGATGCTGTCCTGTGTTCTCCCGAGATGGTTTCTGTGAAGTTTGATGCAGATCTGTCCACAGGGTTCCGCCCCACGGGCCCCGAAAGATCCCATGTTATTCAAATGGAGAATCTTAATTGTTTACAAAAAACATATGACTGTGGGGTTTAATGTAGTTTCACATGCCATAAGCAGATTGAAGTTCTCACAACAACAGTACTGTATATGTTTTTATTTATTGTAGTTCTACATTTCACCTTGAGAGTGCAGCACACACTACTTTTACTTGATCAGGTGATCTGTGTTTGGTGTTAACCTTTTTTCCTCGGTAATTTCCTGTGCGACTCGCTTTTGCAATAACTATTAATAAATCTCAAAGACAGTCATTGCGCGTTGCCACAATAAATTTAAGTAATCCATGTTTTTCACATGGACAGCTCTACGTCGCTTGCTCGAGAGTAGGCTCACCAAAAAACCTTTACATTTATACACCAAATAAGAAGACCAAAAATATTGTTTACCCACTTGCACTCATTTAATAAATAATGGTTTTTTCTATAATTCTTTTTATTGCTTTATTTTGGTATGTCAATGAAAAATGAAAGGCGAGTCAACGTCTGCCGGGTTCAGCTAGTAATGCATAAAATTGAGACGATATATATGTAAAATTGAGTACGATATCAACTTCTATGTAGAAGGGATATATTGACAGCGTATGTGTGTGCGTGGGAATGTACAATATCAACTTCTGTGTGAGATGGGATATGAAAATCGTATGTGTGGGTGGGAGGATAGGCTGTAAACGTTATATATATTTTTTAGGGATATAACGTGACATAATTAAAAAACAAACAGTTTAGACGTTCACTTTATACACTGTTGTTTTATACAAAACTATAAAACAATGTAGCAAGGCATCTCTTGAGAAATTGTATATTGTATTTAATTATAAGTCTTTCATATGGTATTTATAATTAATTCCAGCTATACCGCTAATGATTTTTTTACAAAAACTTATAAAAACTCTTAATTAGTGTTTTAACAGTTTTACTGTTCTTAGTGTGCCTACATAAATTAAACAAAATAATTAATTGTTTTAAATGGTTTTCTGACTTTTATTTTCATGAAATTATCTAAATGCTTATTCTATTAATTTTATATTCTTAACGAACTGTAAACTCATTATCACATATCTAGAAGGTAAATCTGTGCACACTTTTAGTAACTATAAATACTAATAAAATATTTTACAGTCTTTAAATTATAGAGATTTTGTTTCATTTTAAAAGATCTTGTTACATGAGAGAAGAAGGGATAAATATTTGAAGTGATTACATCGAATATTTCCAAACTCGATACATCAGCTCTAACCTATAAAGGGATGTTTGCTCTGAGGATTCAATAAGTTTCTTGCGCGTTTGAAACTATTTCTATTTCTCAGCTGTTTTCATGTTCAACAAATACGATTTTTGGAATAAATCCTTGTAAACATAAATTTAATTTTGTGTATATACATTAAACACAATGGTCATATAAATTTCATTTTTCCTTTTATTGTATTTAAAAACTTGTAAATAATTAAACTTACAGATTCAAAACTGACAATTTGTACTGTAAATCATCTGCACATCTTAACGAAAGGATTAAAAAGATCACAAACTCTGATATGTGTATTTTTGTTGTTGTTTCATGAATACTAAAATCATTTTTTTTTTTTTTTTTTTTACTAAGCAGCTAAATATAAAACATTAAATGATTTTTGTTTACATCATCATCGTAAACGTGTGAATGAGAAGCGTCAAATTTCAGTGGTATTTAGGCATCTTCTTTTTATGCATCTGGTGGGGTATCAATATTGTATGTGTTTGGGTACGATATCAACTTCTACGTAGAAGGAATATATTTACATCGTATGTGTGTGCGTGGGAATGTACGATATCAACTTCTGTGTATAGAATATGAAAATCTTATGTGTGAGTTGGAGGACAGGCTGTAAACTTTATGCGTGGGAAGAATATAAACAAATAGGTAAATTTTGTTCAATTAAGTATATATTGGCATTATAATTATGTATAGTTACTATTATCCATCTGTAAGCAGTACAATTACTTGATCAGCTGTCGGTCTATAAGCTATTAAGTATATACTATAAAAAGAAACCCATAGTTTATGAATTGGAAATTCAATATTATTTTTTTAAATATATTATTCCAAGACGAATTTCACACAGTCCTATGTTTTTGTTATAATATTCATTTAGTATTTAACTTAAATTTAAAATAAACGCAGCATGCTTAGGGAAATATGAGTATAAATCAAGTACAAATGTTCTTCTCTCAATCCCATAAAATACGTATGTTTTCATAGATTGAGCTCGAAAGTCTAAACTTTTTTTAAATTAATTTTGGAAAGTCAAACTTAAACCTTAGCTACATTTTGTAATGCTATTTACTCACTATATAAAGTATATATGTTTTGTAACACATTAAGTATTCTAACAATTACATATAAAACATGTACGTTTTTATATATTCTGAACTGGAAAGTCCCTGAGTTACTTTTATTCACTTTAAGATATCAGTCTTTGGTTTTTTTGGCCCAAATGCCAATTTACCTACTCCCACTGTGCTGCTAATTTCCCCGGAGAACGACCGATCTTGTAGTCCTGGAATGGCTCAGTTCTGATAAAATACTTGACGATTGGACATTATAAGACTATACTTCACTATCAGGAACTTCTAATTGTAATTGAAGTGTTCTTATCACATTTAGCTTGACATAAACGTTGCGCACTCTCCCTAATGTCTAGCAGGTTGGATACATACTGCCTTTGCTGTACGCAGTAACGCATTTTAGAAGTGATTAAAAAACACATATCGTTTTTATTTAAGTTTTTATATAAGTAATATCTTGTTACATATGAGCGTATTTTAGTTTAATTTTGTGCCAAACACAGTAAACATTTTTCGCACGAATAAATACGCGGAATTTATCAAGATTTTTAAAACCATTTTTTGAGATGTTTTTTAATTAATTATTATTACACAGTAAAAGTTTCTTTTTAACTTTTAATTGACATTAATTTGGTATATGAATGTAAATATATGTTTATCAATATCTATCAAAATATTTAATTTATCTCTTAGCCAATATTTAAAACTATTTATCAAACATAAGAGAAAATTAAGACAACATCAGATAATTACGTATTACAAAATGTTGATGAATAAAATTATATTCCTTTTGAGAATAATCAAAACAATACAAACAACCTATGTACACAACAAAGGCTTAATTTTGTGTAATTTAATAGGTAGTAACAACTAGTTATTTATGTCAGAATTATAATATAGGTTAACTTAACTTCACAACAATTAATTATGTACATTTATTCCCCATCCAGTGTGAGAAGATGCTGGGATGTTGTAATCAAAGCACCTTTTGTGCTTTACATCTCCTTACAAAGGACCTACTGTCACAGGATGGTTAGTTTGTCCTTAGTATTTAGTTGAAGGAACTCCTAGTAAAAGAATAATCACAGTTATAGTAATGACTCTGTATATACATTTGTTTAATCAAATGTTATTGCAAATTTTTGCAATGATTGAAAGTTAAAAATTGTAATAAGTCAGTTTAAGCTATTTAATTGCATTTGTTTACATAATTTTTGTGTTATATAAATACAAAAAGTGAATTCTTCAGTGGTCTGACAAAAGTCATCGGTGTTTACCAAAACTGATCACCATAATATTTGTATATTTTGTATTTATATTGAATCAAACTTGTGTGGCACTACATTTGCATTTTATTTCTACCATCACGTAATATGCCAATTAAGAAACTATTTATATTTTATTAGTATTATTTAATTTATTTACAGGCCACTAAAGAATAATACGTTTCTCAAGCTACTATATGATAAGTATTTTATAAAATGTATACTTTTCACAACACATTTTCAGCAATAAGGTAAATTATAAAATAGTTTTGTTTTGCAATTGAAGTATCATTCTATAATATTTTTAAGTGTATACGTGTGATAGACTGAATAATGATCAATTCCTTTAAAAATCGTAATATTCATTTCCCTGAAAATACTGTGACAAGCAAAAACATATAATTTTTATATTTACTAATTAATTTATTCAATATCAATAGTAATATGTTTTATAGTTCTCTATATTATTACCTTTCGACCGCCATTTCGTAACTTATTGATCACTATTAATCCATTAAGCCACTATAATTATCATAGTAAGTCCTGAATACAAGTTTGGGCTCATGAAGTGGTAAGGGAGATAGATGTATTGCTAGAGAGGGCGATTGGCCCCTAATAAATTGTCTGAAACAGCAAGGAATACTAGACATAGTGGCTTCCTTTAATGGTCTTTAGGTTGGGCTCTTGAAGTGGTAGGAGAGATAGATGTATGGCTAGAGAGGGCAATCGGCCCCTAATAAATTGTCTGAAACAGCAAGGAATACTAGACATAGTGGCTTCCTTTAATGGTCTTTAGGTTGGGCTCATGAAGTGGTAGTAGAGATAGATGTATTGCTAGAGAGGGCGATCAGCCCCTAATAAATTGTCTGAAACAGCAAGGAATACTATACATAGTGGCTTCCTTTAACGGTCTTTAGGTTGGGCTCATGAAGTGGTAGGAGAGATAGATGTAATGCTAGAGAGGGCGATTGGCCCGTAAAAAATTGTCTGAAACAGCAAGGAATACTAGACATAGTGGCTTCCTTTAACGGTCTTTAGGTCGGGCTCATGAAGTGGTAGGAGAGATGGATGTATTGCTAGAGAGGGCGATCGGCCCCTAATAAATTTTCTGAAACAGCAAGGAATACTAGACATAGTGGCTTCCTTTAACGGTCTTTAGGTTGGGCTCATGAAGTGGTAGGAGAGATGGATGTATTGCTAGAGAGGGCGATCGGCCCCTAATAAATTGTCTGAAACAGCAAGGAATACTAGACATAGTGGCTTCCTTTAACGGTCTTTAGGTTGGGCTCATGAAGTGGTAGGAGAGATGGATGTATTGCTAGAGAGGGCGATCGGCCCCTAATAAATTATCTGAAACAGCAAGGAATACTAGACATAGTGGCTTCCTTTAACGGTCTTTAGGTTGGGCTCATGAAGTGGTAGGAGAGATGGATGTATTGCTAGAGAGGGCGATCGGCCCCTAATAAATTGTCTGAAACAGCAAGGAATACTAGACATAGTGGCTTCCTTTAACGGTCTTTAGGTTGGGCTCTTAAACTAAATATACATAAATGTATTTAAGTAAAATCTGTTAAATTGAAACATGTAGTTAACCACTAAAATGTTACTTGTTTATTTACATAGAACTTGCCCATATATATGTCACTAATTTTAATTTCTCTGTTTAAAATACTGGTTACGTACACTCATAAAAGAACATCATTTATAATTTATACACAAAAAAAGAAATTTGTGTATAAATTATTATTTTTCGTCTAAAAATAATGACACAATCAATTATTACAGTAATGAAAGACACCATCTTCTCCATGTCACCAGTACTTTCTACGTACCAAAAATACACTCATAATATTAAGCAAATATGAATATATTTTATTTTGATTCAATACTGTTCAACAAATCTATCAACTTTGTTGGACAACAACTTTGCTCAATACTATTGAGGTTATGACACTCTCATGTTTACTTGTTTACCCTTTCAGTATGAGGGATGGTTTATGATCTTTCCTATGTTTATGGCCTCCCCATACCCACCCGCCCATACACATACATTGGTATTGACCCACTCACCCGCCCATACACGTACAGTAACATTGACCCACCCACCCTCCCATACTCGTACAATGGCATTAACCCACCCGCACGCCCATACACAAACAGTGGTATTGTATTGACTTACCCGCCCACCCATACACATACAGTGGTAATGTATACACATACGTAATACGTTTTTTTCGATAGGCAGTTATTTTAAATATTATTTTTTAATATAATTTGGGGGAAAAACAGTGCTACTTTGATTCTCTGTACTGTTATAAAGGAGGGTTGTATACGGACAGTATGATGACAATTTTATCTAAAATAGTTAATAAGTCGCTCCGTTTAAAATTTCTTTTAAAGTTTCTATTTTTACCGATGAAAAGAATTATCTATGAGAATTGAAAGTTAATAACAACAAGAAACAGCTTTTAATAAGCTTCGTTGGGAATAAAAGGACTTGCGTAAATAAAGGAGAAGAAACATAGAGCCCTTTGTGTATTAAGTTTCTTTTAAAGAAACTTTTAACAAGGATTGTGTAAAACATTTCTGATCATTAAAACTAAGATTTAAGAAACCAATATTGAGTTACTGATATTAATCAAAGATTTTGCTAAAGATGGTCTAAAAAACTCGTTGATGAAAGGATTTTCCACTGCAAATGTATCAAAATCAATTGTTAATATGTTCAAACTCTCTCTTGGTTTTATGAGATTTTAGAGACATTATGTCTATTGAGCTCTTCCAAATCTTTAACTTCACCATTATCTAAACTGATCCTATGGTTTAGTATGAACAAGTGTTATTTATACTAAATTAACCAGCCATTAAAAATCAATGCGATGCGCAAACTACAAATGTTAACTTTTAACGCATAACTGAATGTCTGTGAAATGTTATACGAGTACTTTTTTTCCACAGTAAGCACCGTTATCTATTAAACACATATTATGGCACTCATAAAATAATAAAGCATTAAAAAGTATATGAAATGAGAAGTGAAATCAAAACATTCTTCAACAATAAAAAACTATAATCAGGTTCGTAATAATTTGTCGTCGAATAAAAGTAACCTTTGTAATAATATTCTTATGCAAAATCTTAAGATTGCTACAATATTAGTACATGTATTCCAGTATATGCGAATGTACAAAAATGCAAAGTGTACTCGTATTATGTAGGCTAATTAAGCAAAGTGATAGTTATGTTAATAATAAATAATAATAAAACAAATACAATTATGGACTAATAGTCAGTAATAATAAAACCAAAACCAACGTTTCATGACTAATTACTACAAATAGTACTATACTAGGTCTATTTATAAAATGTTTACTGTATGTACAGGAATATATGATAGATCACTTAATATTGGAAATAAATTGGCTCAACATCATACAGTATTTTTCAAAAAATCTAAATAGTCAATACATACAAAATAACTAAAAAAGACCGGGTGTTTTACATAAATTGTGCGTTGTCAAGATTGGGAGAGAGGAGGGGTGACAGACGTTCGATCAGCTAGCACTTCGCTCTGGCAGACATACAAGAGGATGCAGGGAGGATAGTCATGTTAGCGAATGGAATGTATAGATGAAGGATGGATTGATAGAGGAAGGTCGAGTGAAAATACGAGGAATATGTCTTTGTAGAATTAGAATGTTGTATCAAAAATAAATCCTACTTCGCATGCTTAAACTGACGGTGTGATTACTAAAACCTAAAGCTTCATTTATATCACCAAACGTTTCGCCCATACCGTTATAAGGCATCCTCATAGGTTTCTCTGAGACTGCTAACTACCAGTAGCATCTCAGAGACACGTTTGGTGATGTAAATATTGTAAATAACAACTTGACATGGTCATTACCGGAAGCTTTAGATTTTAGCAATCGAAATTGACTGTTTATTGAGAATGTGTTTTAAAATATTAAATTTCCATGAAAAATAATGAATATACCTCGAATATAACATATGTACTATCCGGAGTTAAAACACTATTTAAATAATTAATTATGTTAGCAATGATTGTTAGTTTATTGTGTATTTATAAAGGCTTTATAATATTTTTCAACAGAGTATTTTTAATAAATTAATAAACTGTTGGTCAGTTCTTTTCATTTTTGTATGTCCCAATCAAGTTATTATGCACATTTTTAAATATGACTTCAGTAAAAATAGTTTTTTAATTAGCATAATATATGTTGGTGCATATACATTACAAGTAAACGTCACACAATACAATTTTATTACAATATAAGCACAAAATGCACATATATATTACAATACAAGTACAAAATGCATAAATATTATGGCGATCAATTTCGGTGAACCACGCTCACCTTCCTCAGACCAGAGGGATTCACAAAAGAATCTGTCTTTTGTCTTTGGCTTTCACCTTTTTTTAATCCCTCTGGTCTGAGGAAGGTGAGCGTGGTTCACCGAAATCGATCACCATAATATTTGTGCATTGTGTACTTGTATTATAATATATTTGTGCATTCTGTGCTTATATTGTAATAAATTTGTATTGTGTGACGTGTACTTGTACTGACTGCAATAACACAAATTATTTTCCCCACTTTGGGTCAAAATTACAATTAACAGTAGATACTCAAGAAGTTAAAAGTGTATTTTATGTGTTATTACCAACAAGAACGTATCAAAATATTTTCTACGTAGAAGATTTTTCTACAAGTAGGCCTAATAACACTGAAAAATAATACACTGACACTTGAATAGAATCGAAGACAAAACTAAGACTATTAAGCATTAAGGTCGTTAACATATTAATGCCGAGCTAGTGGTACGATTATAAGGGTAATGTGGCTACGAATAGAAAGTAACATAGACCACTTTGGAATAGTGAAATTCTATGATGTTATTGATAGTGAATTACAATGTATAGTTATTGAAAAGTCCACTTATTCAATCAAACATGAAATATGATAAAATACGCGATATGTGAATCGTTATATTCACTTATCAACAAAAATTAAACGCATTTTAGTCATTTTAATAATTTAAAATATTTAGTGGACAGTCTTGATTTGCATAATTTATTATAAATTTAACATGAGTTAAAATTGGATTCTATCACACATATTCCTTTAACGAAATTTATGGTTAAACAAATTATATTTTATTACATAACTATTATTTGGAATACGATTTTATTCTATTGCGCTCGGTGTGTTTAACAGAATCTTCGACTAAATTGAAATCAACATTTTAAAATAAAACTGTAAAACTAAATGTATTTAGAAGGTAGGAATTTTGGAGATACAAGAAAGAACCAACCAAAGCATACATTGCATACAGGTTTTATATGAGGAAAATATTTTCACTGTTGAACAGAAAAGCAAGTTATCGGAGAATGTTTTTGTTGTTAAAGGAGGCATTATATTATATTCTTTTATTCTTTAACATAGACATGTTCTTATGAAGGGAACAAATTATTGTTTATGAATAACATGTTTTTTTAGAGGTATATTAAAAATCAATCATCATTCGAACTTTTTCCTTTGTAAAATTTGTTCACTATTCATTTTAAATACTTTGGATGTAATTAAAATTAGTTATTTGGATCATAAGGAAAATTAATAAATTGCTGAAATTAACACTGCCGTAATAAATGTTTACAGGGCTTAAGATTAGAGTAATTTGATGGACCCTTAAGACAGTTCGGCCGGCTTTAGGGAGAACTAAATTCCGTTTGTAGCGCTGACTGTACGTCTGACCGCGATCTACACATACACAGTAATGACTACATCTGTAGTCAGTTTACACAGACAGTCGACCCCTCCCCTCCACTGGGATGGGTGGAGTATAATTGCAGGAAGTCATTTAAGCGTAATACTGCGGATGCGGAACTGTGTCTCGCTGTACTTGTGCGTAGTGATTGTAATAAAACATGCGGGTAAAGGTTCAGCCAAAAGTTGAGTATATAAAGTTAGTCAATTTTGTACATTGTGTGATAATAATAAGCATGAAATTCCAAACACGACATGGTATTTTTCTTAGTAATAAAATAAAACCAAATATATAACATTAATTATTTAAATTTAAATTTACTCATTTGCAGTAAAATTACGTAATTTAAAATAACTTATGAGCAAGACCAGTTCTGTAAGGGTCTCTTTTTAAAATTTGGGAATAGTCGGGGAAATAGTTTCTTAACTCTGCATATACCGAGAAAATCCGAATTCGTATCTTTGAGGTGATGTATTTATAACTATAAACATAATTTTAATGAAAGAACTACTTGGGAGGCGTTTAATAGTTGATATAAAGACATTGAAATAAAAAAATCGAATATTTTTTTATCAAACAGCATTAAGTAATAATATTAAATCATATACAATTTTTAAAAAATGCATTGATTTGCACTTCACTTGTAATACATATTGAATTATACTGAAATATATATATTAGAATAACACCCGAGGAAGTAGGTCAGAAGTACAACTCGTTTAAAGTTACACAAATACTCGGAAGGGATAAGCTACCCTCCAGCCCTACATTTGTCATCTAGTAATTAACTACAGTTCTTTGTTACTCTCATATCAAATAAAATCCATGCTTTACATTTCCCTAAGTATTAGGGCAAGGGAGGCAAGCTTATCCCTTCCGACTATACTGTATACGTAACTTTAAACTAGATGCTGCTGTACTTCTGACCTACATCAAATGTATACATTGTTTGTAAAAAAGCTGTTACAAGCTTTAGGAAGATTTTTTTCTTCCATCACTGTGCATAATTGTGAATTAGTGATCGTGAATCAACTAAATGGTTGTTTTCATTTTAATAATAACCACTTACTAGTTCACTAAACTTTTTAGAAGTCATTGGATGTAAAATTTGCCTGCTTGTTAAAACGTTACAGGAACGATGACAATATTTGGTTGAGTGGTTTATTATATTTAAACTATAAAATAAATAAGATTTAGATGACTTATCTGAAAATAAATTACAAATATCCTTGTCAATTTTATTAATTGAGAACACTCCTGGTGAAAAAAACGTGCTCATGTTAGGATTTTTAGAATAAAGTAAATACAAAAGGAACTAATAAATGGCCTTCTAGGTAAGACTTGTTTGAAAACTAATAAATGGCCTTCTAGGTAAGACTTGTTTGAAAACTAATAAATGGCCTTCTAGGTAAGACTTGTTTGAAAACTTTAATAACGTACGAATATTCCAAGCAGGACAAAATTGTCTTCCTTTTGATATGAAATAACGCCAAGGATGAATCGAGGCACAGCAATTCCTGCATGTTAAATTTTTTCAACAAAAAAAAAAAGAAGGTTTTTCTGATCATTTATCAAGATAGAAAGTTTTAGACATGGTAGTGAACTTTGTAAGATTCTCGAAATGTTACTAAACATCTTTCAATTACTTTTTCCTCTTACACTCGTCTTAATGGATGAAGTACAGGAACAAACTAAAAAATGATAACAGCTTCAGAATGTTATCAATTTGTCTGGATGGAAAGTTTTAGACCGTACAGGATAATAACTACATGCATCTTCGAACGTATTACAAGTTCAAAGACTCATTATCTTACATGGGTGGAGTTATAATGGTGGAAAATACAGTTGTTATTTCTCATATTCAGTATTCTGTTTTATACAGAATCTGTTCCAGTCACTAAGTGGTTGTTTATAAATGTAGGGAGTTAGCAAAGAAGGTATGGTATGTTGACTAACCATCAGTGGACATATAACAGAAAATTACTAGTGTTAGTAATTTATATTATTTTTACGCAAAGTGCGTAAAAAATATTCTTTAATTCCAACTGTGATTCTCTAATGACTATGGAAATGTGATTTTTGTCTGAGTTTGCAAATCAAAATACCTATTTATTTAAGGAAAGTTCGAACGCCATAAGACCGTAATGCTAAGTTTATGTCATGTAAAACAAAAACTATTAGACATAGAGCTTTACAGTTTTTTTGTACAAAAGAAGGGTTAACTATCGAGTTCCCTGCAAATGATTTTAGTATGAAAACAAAATCAAAAATGTTAATGATTTTTTTTCAAATATACCTTTTTTACCCTTAAATTTCTTTAAATTTTTTTTTCTTGAGAAATAAATAACAAATTTTTAAACCCTCATGCAGGGAACTAAATTATATTATTATGAACCTATCCTGAAAATTTGGTGAAGTTATCTCCTATGGTTACTGACATATACGACATCAAAACGTAAAAATATTAACTTTCGGAAGATTAACAATAACTAAAAATAAAATGAATAAGCTATTAAAACTTACTACTTATTCAATAGTAATTTTCAATTACAGTAGTATAATTATGCTTGTAATTATACTACTGTATAAGTACAGGCATAATCAATTACCAAATAATAATTAATCACCAAAAAAATCCAAAATCCATTTTGGATTTTTTTTAATTAAAAAAATTTTAAACACAAAATCTATTCGTGCACGCCTACATAACTTATTTTTTTTACATGTTGTATATATTTATACATATAATGTTATATATATCATTGGAAAGAGGAAGAATTGGAGATTAAAGTTGAATAAAAATATAATTTTGTAAAAAAATAAAAATTTCGTGTTCTGACTCCCCTTAAGATAACCTCTTTTTTTAGTGAGTTTTAATTAAGATTACGACTTCAGCTAATGTTATATCAGCTATAAAAGTGTATTCAGTCAACATGAAATACATGATGTCGTTTTGATGTATTTCATCAAAAAACTAAATATACTGACTCTTCCTTCACAATTCTTTTACAAAAGCTTATTATAACAACAATAATAAGCTTATTATAACAATAAGCTTATTATAAGAACAAAAATAAACATAATAATGACACAATAAATTGGAATGAATTGAAAATTAAACAATGTAAATAATCAACATCACAAGAAATCATTAATTTATGGCTATTAAATTATATAATAAATTACCTTATAAATTATGAAATCTGAAAATGAAACAATTTTAAAAAATTATACGCAAACATTTATTAGAAGACTGTTTATACAAAATTGAAGATTTTTTTAATTCAACTGTAAATTATATGTAGATTTAACTACATTTTTACTATATTTATTATATTATATATTTTAATACCTCATTTGAGGTTTGATGCAATAAACATTATTATTAGAGTATACAATTGATTACTGTTTCGAACCTTCTCCGTTATTTCACTACCACTACTTTGGTTAGGTTATGTTAGGTTTATTTAGGTTATGTTGGGTTTATTTATGTTATGTTAGGTTTGGTTATATTATTTTGAGTTTGGTTATGTTATGTTTGTTAGGTTTGGTTTAGTTATGTTAGGTAAACCTAAGTTATGGTTATGGTAGTGTATTAACTGAAAAGATCCACTGTTCCTTCATCAGGTTTCAGGGGTTTTGCTCGCAAATGGGACTTTGAACTCACAACAATTATTCCGTACTTTCTATAATCTAAAGATCAATCAAAGTTTGCAGTTCACACCACGCTATGGCTCTAAAATGTAATTACTGAAAACTGGGAATCCTCATTTATAATTCTACTCTTCTCAGAAATGGTTACTTTCTCACAGGTCATCTGATGGGAAAGATATTGAGATGCTCTCTGCTGTTTCTTCTTCGAATCTGTTATCCAGGTGCCCTAGTAAGACAGAAGTGATACAATTCGAAATGAGGAAATAGACAGGAATGAAACGTTGACAAGAGACATGGGATTTTAAAATAAACTACAGTTATTTCCCTATGTCAAAATATGTTCATAAGAGATCCCCAGGGTGATGGTAAACTATTGAAGAAGCATTCAAGGCTTGTATTGCAAAAACTGACAAATGGAACCGTATTACGATGAATAAAGAGTTAAAAATGGTTAAAGATCGTCTCATTTTACCAGGCGAGGTTAGGGCTAAGAAGCCCTCTCTAACACTTAACCTGGGGACCAATGGCTTAACGTGACTTCCGAACCACCACCAGTGACCGGGCAGGTGGGCTGCGGGCAAGGACGGGATCCTTCAGGGATCATCTATCCAAGGTACAGCCAAACAGACTTCAAGTGTAACTAGATTAAAGAAAATGCCACAAATTATGTATTTATTATTTGTTTTTAATAAATAAAGTATCAATAGTTTTATAATTATATTTATTACAACTTATCACTTTTGTGTTTTTTTATACAGTGTGTATTTTTTATGGAATTTAACGTCAAGTTTTGAACTAGCCACAATTTTGAATTTTGCAGACGAACTTTTTAAACTGTTTCCTGTAGTAGAAAACTACTAGTATAGTATATGTGCCAAATTTCAACACTCTACCTTTAATAGTTGCTGAGAAAAATGATAATGTAAAAACACAGACGGACAGACAGATAGAAAACGGTGCTTATTAGGACATATGTTTGTATGAACTTTTGGTTTGTTTTGACCCCAGATATAACCTCCTGAAGTTTGTCCAAGTATTTTAGTTACACCCTATATAACTATTTTCAACATCAAACACAAAGTACATACAAGAAAACTATTGTTTCGTTTCCACTAAAAAATTAAAAAACTACAAAGTATATGACAAACATTTATTATACACGCAGTTTTGGTCAGTATAATAGGGAAAAGTAAACAATTTTTGAAATACATATATTGTGTTGATAACTTCGAAGTATTCTATAAATACAAGAACAAGTCCTGCATTCACTTGCTAAGATAATAAATGATAAACATATTTAAGAAATTATTAATTGTTGCTCAATTTCTAGATAATTGTAATTATCTATAAAGATACAATAAATAAAGAAGAAAGATAGATAAATAGATATAAAGAAAGATAAAATAATTGTATCTTTCAGTTAGTATTTTGGATAGCAGTTTGTACTTCCATAAGTAAATAATTTCTTTGCGTCCTCAATAGCGTCAATTATCTGGCGTATGGATTTTTCTTTGCAGTTTTAATTATTTTTATTTAAGGTGACTGGCCATCTGATTGACGAGCCTATAAACTGATGTCTTAGAATTGTTTTTATTTCAGATTTTTTTATTGAAGAATCGCCCTTGCCTTCGTCAGATCAAGGTGACAGACTTTATTACGTATATTTCCAAGGATACTCTTAATATGTATTTTGTGTTTTTATAACCACCTAAAAATCCCCTGTAAATTATTCGTTTCGAGTTAATTATTTTAAATTGCCTATTGTTAAATTTGGATAAAATATTTTATCAGTTATACCATTGATTTTATACACAAATAGATTTCCCATCTAATGTTAAAATTTTAGTCTCGAAATATCAGCTGTTTTTCTGGTCCATTATGGAGCACTAGTGTAGTCCCATGTAAATGTAATGCAGTTTAACACAGCTGGGGTTGCGGGCCACACAAACTAACAAAATTACTGCCACAAATATTCCTATTAGATGGTTTATCTATTGTTAGTTTATATAATCAATGGTTATACATTCATTATTTTAGTTCACATTTTGTCTAACCGATACTACATGCATATTAAAGATTAATGAGCAAAGTTTATTATACTATTATTATTTCAAGTCTGAGTATTTTAACGAAAATGCTACTATGTTTTCAGTCGTATTTTTATCTAATTAAAGAAAAATATAAACTAATTT
>JAQJVL010005099.1:0-25000 GCA_035578905.1 Stictocephala bisonia
TACTTATTTTGGTTGATTTATTGTTTGCTAATAATCATTCTAAATATTACTAAACCATTAAAGTATTCTTAAATTAACATTTTATATATATCTGGCAGCTATAGAAGTACAAAAGGACAGTAAAAAAATAGTGATAGTTAAGTGTTCACAATTATCTTTACCTTTCATATTTATAGACCAGAATATATTTTTCATTTTCAATTAACCTTTAACTATTTATTATTGGACTATTAGTAAATAGTTCTTACTGAGCCAATTCGAACTCGGATAGTAACAATGACTACACTCGTTCATCTACACTCATCACACTCATTCCCTCTCATATTCGTCCATATCTCTACGATAGGTGTTTTAGAAATAAAACGAAAAAAATAAAATAAAAAACTGGGAACAATAAATAACGCTAGCTAAAATGTACTTCTAAATGTTAGTTTTCCCATTTATTTTAAAAGTATATTTGGGTTCATAATTTGAAGTGTATTACAAAAAAAATTAGTTTATACATTTTTGTTAGAAGGTTATCTCATGAAGTTATGAAGATGACGTGACAAGAAGGATGTAATAGGGAGAAATAACTAAGATGGTAAGGATCCTTTTGTTACAAAAGAAAGTAGTGAGAATTTTGGTAGAGAAGATTGTTCTGGATCATTGCAGGCCACTTTTTGTTGAACTAAAGATTCTTACAATCATTAACTTATACATACTCACTGTCTGACTTCACACTAAGAATAACCTCTACACACTTTCTTCACCAAGAATATGATACATGGACACTATACTAGAATGCTCAACAGGACTTACCACAACACCGACTTGCAAAATCAGTTAAGTCCTTTAAAATTTATTGTGTTATGTTTTTTAGTAAACTACCTGAGTCTGCTTGTTCCGTAGATTTTGTTAAATTAAAAATTTTACAAATAATTGGTTAATTAATAATCCTCACAGTTAAATGAAATTTTAGAGACGCTGTGAATACAGATTTTAAGTGAGATGGGCAGATATACAACTTTATTTGTTATTTTAAAACCTTGTTATTACTTATTTATTAATTGTATTACTTGTTATCTTATTTATTTATTTAATTATTTATTGACATGTTAACACTACATTGATAGTATTTTAAAATATACTATTTCGCACTGTGATCACTGACAATAAAGTTCTTTATTCTTTATTACTGCCATAAATAAAGGAGGAAATGAAGAAAATGAACTTCAGTGTTCTTAATTAAAAAGGAATGCAATATCAATTCAAAATCATGCAATATTGAAAGAAAGCAAATAAATATTGGTTTATTTAGATATTGTTAAAAAAATCTTTGTGAAAATTGACAGTAAAAAATGTGGAAATGAAAATGTTTCACAAAAAATAAATGTTCTTTGTACGAAATAGGATTGACAAAGGGAAATTTTAAGGCTTAATATTTTGAAAAATATTGCTAGAAGAGGTAAAATTAGATTGTGTTTCCGGATTACTAAAGTAAATAAGGAGATAAAAGAGTGTGCTTGAAATCGAAGATTATCAATTTTAAATACTTTTTAATAGAAGAAAAACAAGTAAGAAAAGATAGATAATATTACGTATTGTAAATGTTGTATCCCATTTCACCTCTTTAAAAATGTTCAGATTGTTCAAACTCCAAAAACGAGCAATTAGAATATTCGGCCTCAACTACGGGTAGACTTGCAGATCGCTGTTCCTTAAGAATAACATTTTAACTTTCTCATCAATATTTATCATGGAATTATTAACTTTCTTAAAACAACATCCAAATATTTTTTTCAATCATAATTTACTAACGTACAAAACCCAAGATCTAGGACCGAATTCTATAAAAACAGTCAAATTCCACATGTATCTGTCTATTTAGATCTCTTCCAACTTTCATCAAACTAGAAAGGGATGTAAAAAGATTCAGGTCTTGTCTGAGAGAATATTTAGTCGATGGAGAATTTTACTACCTTTGGAGAAGAAAACTGACTTTGCCAACAACTTAAAATAAAATTATAAATATAATAAACCTATAAAATAAGGAGGTAAAAAATGTGTAAGTAATACTTAAAACATTTTAGGATGGTATTGTTACACCCAACATTTATCTATCAGAAAGAGTTTTTAGGTAGAAAAGGATATATTGTAACTATAAATGTTCCCTATTATCAGAATCAAATCGTACATACCAGTTCCTTTGTATTATGGTAGAGTGAGTTTTAGTTTTACTTTAAGATAAAAATCTGTAAGTTGTAATTTTATTCATTGGTTAAAAGTTACAGTAAATTCCTACGAAAACTACAATTTAAAAATTAAAATGTATGCAGCAATAAATAGCTCTTAAAAATAGAATATCATCCCTTTTGCATTAAAACATCCTAACAATTTAAAATTTCAAAACCATATTTGAAATATTGGAAACAAACTCCATTCATTTTCGTACGATGATTTATAAATTGCTACATAATAACTTGTTTTGGATTCAATTTTAATTAGAGAATGCAATGAACATCTGGAGTTAAGGATAAAATATTACGTAATTATTCAGATTAAAGGATCCTTTGGGGAGCTCAACAGCTCTGCCAATCAAAATCCTGGACATTTTACTCCAGGTAACACCTGGTACATGCTTCCTGAAATATTTCTTATTACTCTACAATTGGATATAAATAAGAAATATAGAAAAAAAGTTATGACGCTCGTTGATTCCAAATAGATTCCCGCAGGAGTTCACACTTCATACTTCTTATTAGTTAAATTAAATTTGGTTTATAATGTATGGAATAATTTCTTAGTCAATTTCAATTATTGTAAATAATTTTATTAATTTGATAAACTAACTCACGTGTGAAGAAACATGTCTTAAAACACTCACCTGTAACAAAATAAAACAAAGTAATTATTTAATAAATAATTAAAAAGTCATGTTATGTTTATGGTACTATAAGTAAGACGACTGTTCAAAATTAATATGCTTTACTGCACTTTTGAATAAATAATTTAAATAAATAAAAAAGAAACGAGGATTGATTTGAAACCAGCATTCTTAGGAAAAAACTTGTACTTTGTAACAACAGCATTTAATACAGCCAAAATAAATGATAAATCTGTGTAATTTATCACACTTCAGAAATATTTTGTGTGAAGTGAAAACATAATTTTTAAAGAAAACCAGAAAGAATTGTAATATCGTAATGAACATTGCATTTCAGCTCGTCTCTGATCACAAAATATTTTTATTACGTTAAAAGGGGAGCCCGAACGCCATAAGACCGCAATGTTAGCTATGTCATACAACTCAGAGACCTTTATTGGTATAAAGTTGAAACTTTTACATTATTTAGAATACACATTTAGCTAGTTCCTGGTGGGAGGATTTGCAATTATGACATTATTTAAAGTATCCAAGTTTTTTTTTAATTATGCTACATTTTTACGGTTACTTTTAAACAAAAAGAGTAGTAATTAAAAAAATACTAGACTAACAACCAAATGATCTCACAGGGAACTAGCTTATGTAATGTTAAAGATACCCTGAAAATTTCATAGGCCTATCTCTTATACTTTTTAAGTAATGTGACATTTAAATTTAAAAAACGCGACTTTCGGAAAATCAAGAAAAACTAAAAAATCAATATATTTTTGATATTTACTTACAATTTAGTGCCCTCCAGGTTCATATGATGGGTTATCTGGGTCCTCTGCATCTTGGTACTGGTCCTCAAGTCTTCTTTTCAATAAGGTACTACTTTGTCTGATCTTTTTACCAATTCATTAGCAGCCACTTTTTTGAATGCGGTATTTATCAAGTCGATGCATAGCCTCAATGAAGTGTCTCCCTACTGTAAGCCCTAGATGATCGATGACTTTGCATTTGCTTGAATAGCCATCATTAAATGACAAAACAGCATCTTCAGCACCAAATTTTAATGTAGGTAGGCTAACAAAGGTCCTTTTCGGAACTCGAGCCCAAATTAAATTGTTCAACGCCTCATTCGGGTTTTGAGTTTTACCTGATAAGCATTTTTTAATAAATCTGGCTTTGCAAGGTCTTTGAAAATGGGCTTTATTTCTGCCATAACAATTTATGGTAGGTGGAAGTGCTTGTCGTGGTCATACTCTTTGCCTTCAATTAGTGCGATGTTGAATTTACACCATGTACTAGGATCTTTAGGGCACAGTTCATGTCGTGGCTCGGTATTGCTGGATAAAATATGAAAATAAGAGGCCCATACTGCTTGTTTCATATCATTTAGACTGTGGCAATTCCTTCTTATTGCTAGGCCATAAAAAATCTGCAGCTTTTGCACAGCTAAATCCGTAAGATGGGTTTTCCCCGAAAGAGGTTTCCCATCAGAGAGCTTTGATTTTTTTGACTTCTGTTTCAAAGTGTGCAATCGAGTACCCATTCTCTTTTGGATGTGTCCAATACACTCTAGTTTATTTATTTTTACATTCTCACTATAGGGCATAGCTTGGCAAACAGCACTGAAAGCGTTAGAGTCCCCATCCCCAAGATAATCTGTGTAACGAACATTGTATTGGATTAGAGACCTCTCAAAAATCTTCAATGCACCTTCAGCCTCCATGCCACCACTTGTTCCAATGTAATTGGCTGTACAATTCTGGCTATGAACATTCTGTAATTTTCCTGGGCATACACAAAATTTACTCATACAATGTATGTCCATAACCTTGCCAGTATCAACAGAAGTCAATGATACAATGCCATTCAGGGACTGGTGGCCTCTCTTTTGCTATGAACCATCTAAAGCTACAAAAAGATCTCTAGGCTGTTTGTCAGGATTTATATTGGCAACAACTGCTTCTTCAATAGCTTGGCTCATTGACTTCTGGCAAATAAACTCAGTAGCTTTGCCTAAAACTTTTTCATATTTGGAAAATACAGTCGGAGGGGCTGGTATATTTAAAATTCCGCAAACCGTGCGAGCTGAAGTGTATCCTTTTCCAATCACTCGCATAGCATAAACAAGTCTTACATTTATATCAAAAATTGTTGTCAGTGCATTACTCTTAGACTTGCTGTTAGTTTCAACAGTTATATGGTCGCAATTATTGAAAGATTTGACCACATCTTCGCAACTGACACAAGAAATTGTAAATTCGGTAGCTAGGCCTACGAGGGATTTCTTTGTTAATTTCAAGGAATGCCCACAAAACTTACAGACAGCTACATTTGCAAGAGAATTTTCCAACTTTTTCATATCTACAATTTCATACTCTAAGGTGTCTGTTTTATTTTGGTAGTACTCTAGCTGTGCACCTACCTTCACTTTAGAACTAGAAGGTTTCCTACTCTCATTACTTGGACTAGGCCTAGCCTCAGTTTCCTGACTTTTCTTTCTTACATTACATCTTTTCTTACATAAAAAACTCCTACTTCCAATCTTCTTTTTATTTCCTATTTTAAAATAAGCTCACTTTGTAACAATTCAACTAAATACAAACACTACTTTACTTATTTTAGAACTTACACTATAAACAAACATAAATATAACCTTACAGACAACAACAACAAACAGACACTTGTATCAATTACTTCATTAGTCAGCTACTGCCAACAAAACAGAAGTTAAAAGCCTGAAAAATAAGCAGCAGCACTATAACAAAGCTCAATAAGTGTTGGAACATAATTTTTCAATGCGAAAATCTGTGATGGAGGCATGTAAGCCTACATAAAAACATTTTTAAAAGTAATTTGTAATGTTTTATATATTAAGTGTTATATATCACTGTAAACAGGACATTCTGACGAATAATAATCAATTAAAAACTCAAAATTGATAAAAAAAATTACACGTTTGGGGTCCCCTTTTTATTACGTTAACATTATATTTATTGGTCTTTCGTTTTTAATATCAGTAGCTGTGTCCACTAACAAACACATTACACTATATTTTATGTATTATATTATATTCCTTTATGATTTTAATCTCAAAGAATACAACCTGTATCGTTTGAAATAAATATTAGTACTTTATAAAGTGGGACCTTTTCCTTACCTTAATTCACTGCCACTACTTTGGTTAGGTTATGTTAGGTTTTTTAGGTTATGACAGGTTTAGTTATATTAGGTTGAGTTAGGTATGATAGGTTATGTTAGGTTTTATTTAGTCATGTTAGGTTTGATTAGATTATGATAGGTTTGGTTATGTTATGTTGGGTTTGATTAGGTTATGATAGGTTTGATTTGGTTATGTTAGGTTTAGTTATGTTATGTTTGGTCTTGTTAGGTTTGGTTGTGTTATGTTAGGTTTACCTTGGTTATGTTAGGTTAACCTAAGTTAAAGTTGTGGTAATGAAATAATTGGAAATATCCATAAAACGATCAACTTAAGGTATTTAATACTTCAGCATTAAACCATATTATTTTTAACACACTTTTTGGATAATTGTAATATTTATGCTCATCATCAGTAAATTAAACATTATTTTGGGATATATTTCTAATAAAAAATTTAAAATCATAACCAATTCATCAACAAAATAAATATAAGTATCAATCATAAAATCTTCAAAATGAAATAAGTGCAATTTAAGTATTACATATGATGAATTAACAAAAATAACTGACCTATTGGCTAAGATATGTCTATTGGCTAAGATCTAAAAATGTATTTGATTTAGCAATGAGAAACCTACATATTATACCTATCTACTTACAAGGTACGGGTTTTATGCCCCTACATTTTACTTTAAGCCATATAATTTTTTAAAATCATTTTAGTATTTTATTGAACTAAATTAAATACCTAAATGCTGCTTTTAGTGCTGCCATTAATGCTGATTTATCAATAATTTTCGTAGTATCAGTAAATCAATTAATCTATTAAGAAAAGTAAACGACTACAGAGGGTTGGTTGGTGTATAAATGATTACACCAGGCTTTTGCAATTGATTAGTATAATCAATTAGACTAAAAGCCTATACTCCTGATTAATATTGGTCTGGTTAGTATCTACCGTTGAATAGTACTAGATACAACTAGTATAATCATTGGACACCTGATTTACCTGGTAACGACCATTCTGCAATTTATAGTTGACGTAAGATAAGTACGGTTGTTATTTTAAAACGCAACCTTATTTACAAGTACAGACAATGGAGGTTTAAGATCATTACAAGTTCATAGGTTGGTAGCCCTGGTTTTTCCACTTTCTTGGCTATCAGCTGATTTATATTGTTGTATTGTTGTTCACTTTATTTGTGTTTTGTGCAATGTCATTAAGTTGAGGTTAGGACCACAATGTGTCTAGGAATTTACTAAAGAGGACAGCACGTTATATTCATGCTAATGGTGGTTTATTTGAACACTAACTCTAAAAAAAAATATCATTAAAATCATGTAAATATTAGTAATAAATTTTAATTGTAATAACATGGTTTAAAGGTATATGTTTTGTCATTTTTATTTTAAAATATGGGCAGCGTTTTAAAAGAAACACCCTTTACCTGAATGGCATATTAACGGTTACAGTTAGTGAAATATATCTCTAAAGTAGAAACATATTTTCAACTTACGTAGGTAGATAAATAGGCAAGATAATTTAAACTACTTTAAAAATTTTTAAGATTCAAAGATATTGTAATGAACACAATTGTACTAAGAATAGCATTTGAAATATTTAGATAACCTTACAATATTTTTATACATACTTTTTTAATGTATCAACTAATATTTACAGACTTGAATCAATATAAAACTGATATTACAAGTATGCATGAACTCACGTATGCATACATGCTCGCACGCACGCCAGTACGACGCACGCTTTCATCTCTGCACGCAACCTAAAGTATTTATTTATTTACCTATATTAACTGTGAGAAAATATGCAAGATTTAATGATTATATGTTTAACTGATATTTTAATGTATTTATACTATAGTAAATATGATAAACTATTTTGGCTACTAATTCTGAGATATTTTTATGTTTTGAAATAAATATGCTTTACTATACATTTAAAGATTTATGCCAGCTTAGAAAAATTGTGTACTGCATAAAACATTTTATATGAGAGTAATTTGAAACAGTGTGGCCTGATAAAGAAGACTTAATTTAGTGGTTTGAATTATTTGTGATGCTTGTCATTTAGTAACAAATTTAAACCGGTTTAGAAACACTTTGATAAAATGATTATCCAGAAAGTGTGTAATAGTATAAAAATATTATTACTAGACTGCTATCTAACGTTTTCTTAAATTTATTGGCACTACGTATAATTCAAATTCATTTAAGCCATCAGGTACAAAAAAATGCATTAAAACATTAATAAATCAGTTATCATATTCAAAATGTTCATAGCTGACGTAAAATTTACTAGGCTATATATAATTTGGTGGAATTAATCTGTATAATTTAAAAATAAATAAAAAAGCGTATTTTTTAATAAGTACATATCAATAGAAAATTTTTTTGTTCTTTTCACTTTTTTGAATTTTGAGACAATCTAAGGTCGAAATTTAATTACATTTTTGCATTTAAGTAGAATAATTGTAAAATTGGTTTTAATGTTTGTATATGTGTGATCAGAGTTGTTAAAAAGCTTTTTGGTCATGTTCTCCGATGTATTCTGAGGAAATTAATTTTATAATATTTCATTATTTCTTTATAATTCACGTTAAAAAAAGTTCACTAATAAAGCAATCATACCTGATTCATTCAAAAGTAAAAATTATATTATATGAAAGGTACTATGCAAAATAGCTTAGAAACACAGACAGTTCTTTCAACATACCTACAACACACCCCACGTTAAATCCTATATCAATGAGAGTAAGGGTTTTTAATACTTTGAAACATGAATTTTAATCAGTTTGTCGTAGCGTGTCAAAAGAAAACACCACTTTGATCATACAAACTGTATTAGATTTATATTTATTTGGGGAATCAAAGAGCACGGAAACCTAATCAAAGTTTACTTCGTGGACTGAGACGAATTATCAGAAAGTACCTCAATAATGGGATTATCACAACCCTTCGGGAACATCTGATGTAACCTGGAGATATTGGATTATCTCTCCTGTGGGACTGGAACACTCGATCAAAAACATTTCTTGCACGACATTTCCACCATGTTATCTTTATAAGTATGTTGAGCTTTTACAAGTATATTTTTAATAACATTTAAGATATATTTGTTTTATAAGTGGAGCGTTTTAATGTATGGAATGAAAAATGCTGTATTAATTAGTTCAATTTAACATTAATATCAAAAGTAGTGGTGCAGTGGATATCAAATCCAGCTACTTGGGAACAATGTTGTGGAGATTGTAGGCGATAGATTCTATGCTCGGTTCAAGAAGCATTAAGACATATTAAGAATATGTCATCCGCTCGATGGTTGACATCGGCGTTGACACTACAACAGAAATCTGGTATGTCCATGTTAGTTAGTAGTAATTTTCCGGATGTTGTGTTGCGGAGATAACTGAATATAAAGCTGCTAAATTAGCTAAAAGTCATATCAATACGACGTGGTTCAGATTCCACTTAGAGCTGTAGGTCCTTCAGTTGTCTTGACTCTAGCGCTATCAATAAATATTCCTTTCTGAGCATAATTCAAACTATGTTCTTAACCAGACCACACTGGTTCTCGTCCTACACAACATTTATGAACATTTGTCTTAAAATACGAACAAGTTTTGTGGACGTCTCATATCTGGAAGTAAAAACTTCTCAATTGTAGAAACAACATTTAGATGTTCGGGGTATTCCGAAGAATCTGGCTCAATTTCCTCTTTGAGAATCGTCGTATTCGATTGACAGCCATAAAATACAGATTTAAAAATTATATAACACCTGTACTTTAACGACGGTGATGGTGTAATAATGTATTACACGTTGCTGTGTAGAAATAATATCGAATAAAATGAAAAAAGACTTTATTAAAGGGGCGAAGTTAGGACTGTAAAGTCCTCTCTAAAACTTAACCCCTAAAAATATAATAGCAGTAGATACAATTAAAATAATTACATACTGAAGAAAAATTACAAAAGTGTATAAACATTGTGTCAAATAATTTTAGTGTTAAAAATCACTGCTTAAAATTACATGTTATTTTAAATACCGTATTTATTTTTGTATAGTCTAGTCAAAGTTTGATTATTTAATCTAAATAAGTACTCGTACACTATGTAAGCTATATAGTTATTAAATAAACAGCGCTGAGTAATATTTTATAGATACAGACTATAACCACTTAAATGTCTAAATTGTATGCATTTATCAGTAAATAAACGCCAAGATACGTGTGAATAGGGCATTTAAACAGATATAATGAAAGTAGATGTACGAATGTAGTCTTTGTTACCAATTGAGATAGAATGATATTAGTTAATAGTCATTAGTTTAAAGCACAATAGTAATGCAATTATGAGTCTTACATAATATCACGGAATCCGAACCACGTAGGACTGGTTTGATTAGGCTAACTGAAGAGTCTAATTTTTAGTTTTCCATCCTGAAAAAATCCGAATCCAGACTTCTCCAACAAAAATACACTACAATTCTTAAGAAAATAACAATCAAAAACTGTAGAGGCCTACAATCTACAAAAATCAATTAGTCCACAAGTCCAAAAGTACTAGGCCACAGTGTGTATATATTTATGAAATATACATAAACTAAATACTATATTATTATATACTATCTACTGTATTCTCCAAGACTACATTAAAAAGTAATGTAGGAAACATGTAGGGTTGGTATTGTTCAAAGCGGCTCAAAAGTATTGAAAGACCAGAGATTGGATGACGCAAAAGGACACAATAGTAGAGACCATACAAAGCCACATAGAGAAACTAATCTGTACAAAGCCACATAGAGGAACTAAATAAGCTATATACGTCCTCTTTACATATGTACGTATTCTGATGTATGAACTGACCCGAGTTGTAAACGGAGAACTTTCATCCATATGTCTCAATACCATTGCTTGGATTTACTTTAGATAAAACTGTGTCCTACTATTTTAAAAAGACAATAAACTAATTTTAAACTAATATAATTAAGTACATTTTAGTGTTAGATACACATACCAATAGATATTTAAATGCTGCTTCCCATCATCATCCGGCACAGAAGAATGCAGTTTTAAACACTTTAATCAATCGAGCCATTCACATTTCAGACCAAAATAGTTGGAAGAAAGAAAGACAAATATTACATTCAACATTAAAACAGAATGGATATTCAGTTAGAGAAATCAATAATACTATTGGAAAACAGTTGAAGAGGAAAGAACAAGACAATAGAGTAGATACAAGACAAGATAAGGATACCTCAAAAAAGGCGTATCTACCTTACATAAAGGGAACAACGGAAAAGATTGGCAGGCTATTAAGTAAAGAAAATATAAAAACCATTTACAAGCCACCGAATAGATTAAAGAATTTTCTGAGGCCAGTCAAAGATAAAATTCCACTAGCTATGCCTGGAGTATATGAAATACCTTGTAGTTGCGGGTCAGTCTACATAGGGGAAACCAAGAGGTTAATTTCCACAAGAATTAAGGAACATATAAGGCATACTAAGAATGAAGATACGGAAAAGTCTGCTGTTGCTGAACATAGCACAAAAAGTAATCATGGAATTTTATTTGACAAAACTAAAGTCCTTGCCAACATCCCACATTACTACCCGAGAATCGTAAGGGAAGCCATAGAAATATATAAAAGAAGAAATAATTTTAATAAGGATGATAGTATACGGCTACCAAAGACATGGGAACCCATTTTAAGTAAATTGAAATAAAATGGAAGAGTAAGCCATATTGATTTTTCGGCCAATGACCGTAGGTCACGTGGGTCGTGCCTCCACCCCCCTCTCCAGCATACCTGCCAACCAGTCCCCACCCCACCACCTGTTATAAAGCTGGAAGGTCACTTGCCGATTTCAGTCTCAGAGAAACCACTGAGGATGCCACATCACAGTATGGGCGAAACGTCTGGTCATCTTGTAAATATTGTAGATAGTACCTTGATGCGGTTGTCACCGGAAACTGTAGATTCTAGTTATTAGGGGTTTCAATTTATTTTAAATGCTAAAATCACAAACATATTACAAACCTAAATTCAGCAAAAAATATATAATATAAAGTGAGGTAAAACGGAAGACCTTTGATAAATGGGAGCATTCTTAAAAGAATAGTCTCATAAATAAATTTATGAGTCATAATGGATTCAAGTGTGTTCGTGGCTTTTTATGGCAGTGACCTTTAACACAGTGTTGTTTGTACCAGGACTGTTGCGTTTTAATTTTATTGTGGTTTTATTAAAATAGATCTCTTTTACTGTCATGTAGAATTACTATTGCTAAAATATTTTATGATTTTTACTGTCATGTAGAATTACTATTGCTAAAATATTTTATGATTTTTGCCGTGTTTGTTCTGGGACATTTGACTTAAATTAAAATATTGTTGGAAGAATTCAATCCAATATTAATAGATTATACACGACAAAATACTTTATATTTAGGCAAATCCATTATCGAATAATAAATATTAAATAATTTACACGTCGATCACCCGAGCACTCGAAAATTTTGCAAGGCATATATTTTCTCTGTTTACATTTTTGTGGATACCTGTCGACTAAAAAATAATATTTTCTACAAATAGTAACATATTAGAACGAAACCTACTAATATAAATAGTATATCGATACCTGTCTCATTCACTACATGAATAAAATGTGTTTTAGTATTTTAAAAGCAACGCAAAATATCAACTGTTTTTTTTACGGTCGACATGCTAGAAAGTAATATTTGTATAACACTACATTTTAATATATTTAGATAACTCTGTATAAGAAGTAATTTTGATATAGATAATGGCTAAAACAAATTGTAGCTTGTATTTAGTTTCGAATACATAAATAGGCTCTCTTGATCAAAGTTCATTATATTGAAGCTAACCATGGGATGACACCTCTTACTACTAGACGTCTTGAAGCTGATATCATATTTCTTTATAAACTTTTAAACGGAGCTGTTGATTGTCCACCTTTACTTCAACTGATCAGCTTCTTGGTCCCATCAGCTACAAGACTACACCACCTTTTTGAGGTTAGGAATTTGGCCACTAACTACCAACTGCACAGTCCTATTCTCACATTGATGAGGTAAGGTAACAAAATATGCCATAATGTGGACTTTTCAACTTGTCAATGGAATCCTTCAGTAGGATAGTTAATTTATCAACCGTCAATAATATGCTGTAATGCTCTACCTCATTATGTAATTTTTAAAATATCTGTAAACAAGAAAATCTGTAAGTGAATGATTTTTTATGTCTGCATTAAAGGGCCTCGTCTGAGTCGGTGTGAGCATGGTCTCCACACATCTGATTATAATTACTGTTAAACATTATTGTATTTGTAATATTGCCATTCTATGTTACTTTTTTCTTGCCATGTTGAATTATTATTTGTAAACATGTAAAATTGGTATACAAAGTATCGTACTGTGGGAAATAAAATAGAATTAAAATAAATAAATAAATAAAATAAAGTGCTAGAACAATCCGATTAATTCACGAGATCCATATTTCTGAGATTTGAATTAGAATATTTCAACTTTTTATTCAGTAATTTCAGGAACAAATTCATTGCACCAAATAAATTAATGAATATTTAAAAATATTGGTATTAAAAGCACCCTTCATCTCTTGGACGTAATCATTTTCTGTATTTATATTGTAAATGACAAATAAAAGAAATACAAAATATATTAAAAAACACAATTGAATTATGTGATTCCAATCATAAGAATTAACATTTTTTACAAAAAAAAGTATAGTATTTTCTTTGAAAATAACTAAATTTTGCTTAAAAATGTTACAGTACTTATTGTATAAAAAAGGTAAAATTTTTATTGTTTTTAAAAATACACAAAAGTATTAGCAAAACCACCTTTGTTTGAGTGGGACGTTCTCTTCCAAGCTGTTAAAGGAAACTCGGAGAGTAAAGCACTTGAAACAAAAACAAGGTAAATCCTCCAACTTGTAGAGGCCACTTCTCATAATGCATTTTAATGCATTCTTGAAAACTTTTGCAAATAGGAACAAAAACATAACAGCAGCAGCTCTTGGAAAGGAATTTTTGAGAATAAACCTAAATAAAAAAATGAAAAACTGCCCTTAATGGTCTATATTACGTCTTAAAAACAAATTATATTTACATTTGTTTGTATGAAAATGTCAGCACTGGTGGCGCAGTGCTATAACCCAGCTACTTGGGGACAAAGTGTTTGGGAGATTGTAGTCGATAGGTTCCATGCTCGGTCCTCTTAATACCGACACGGCGTCCGCTCATTGGTTGCCATTGACGTGGACACTACTAGAGAAGTCTGAGGTGCCCCTGTTGGACGGTAGTCAAGGTTCAGATGTTGTATAGGGAAAATAAACTGAATTTTCTAGCCAACACTACGTGGTTCGGAATCCACATAAAGCTGTAAGTTTCATAGTTGCCCTGGCTATGGGACTATTAATAAATGGTCCTTTCTGAGCTAAGTTGATATCAAAAAGTAACAATGACTACACTTGTTCATTCACAATAATCACTCTCATTCACCCCTTATATTCACCCATATCTCTACGATCGGCGTCTTAATAATGAATAATAATGACAGTAAATGTTTGACTGGTTATTTTTATATAGTAATACAATCAATAATAAATTTAATATAAAAAGTTCTGATTAAGGGGACCTTTGTTACCTTTTCAGGAAACCAATAATAAGATGACACTCTTACAGAGAACTTTGATAACTTGTTCGATATCGAAGCAACAAATGTAGTCAGCTTTCAAAGAACACCCTGAATACATGTTATTTTATGTGAGTTATTTTAACTAGATGCTTCAAAAAGCTGTTTCAGGGTTGATGTATCCCTTGAGTTACATTAGGAGTAGCCATGAGTCAAGATGACGACATCAGTCAGTCCACTTTTCTTCACTGACAGCTCGGCTATTCACATAAAAGAAGGGGTTTAAAAAGTGTCGTATACTTTACCTCTTAAGGAGTCAACTACTATATATTTTTTTTATAATATATATATACTGAAATCGATCTTGAAAATTAAAAACACCAAAAAGATTGCTAAGTGTTGTTATTTTTATATATATAAATATATATACACACATACATTTGAAATTACGTTCCTGTTGAAAAATAAGTAGTATGTTTCCAAAAGGAAATTATTTACATTTAGTGAAAGAAGTTTATCACTATTTACATAAATTGTTGTAAATGTACAGGGTGTCCAAAAAGTCCCGGACCGGTCAGTATTTTTTAAAATTTTGATATAGAGCCAAACCAATTGGTACGACGTTACTGGACATAAAACCTATTTTAACACATCATTCAGTGACCCGCTACCTCTTAAGGTCGACGATCCGCTAGGACTCGGAAGAAAATCTTAAATAGAAGCATAGTTCGATATTCACGCCAATTTAAAGGTATTAATTAGCAAAATATCGTGACGCAAATTAGATATCAAAAGATTAATTCTAAAGAAAATGGTGGTGCTAGATATTTTCAATATTAATCTTATGTGCAAGTTAAAGAATAGCTTAATTTTATTGTAACCACATCAGATGGAGCTACTTTAAGATTTGTACAGTTTTTTGCTATTCTTATAGAGGAACGGTCCACGAGGAGTCAGTAGAAAATATTTAATGTAAGCATAGGTTAATATGTACATAATTTTAAAGGGCTGGTCAAGGAAAGAAGAATGCCTCAAACCGTAATTCAAAAGGTTTATCCGTTACAAAATGGTGGTGGTATAACGTCTTTTTAGACTTTTTGGGCACCCAGTATAATAAACTAAAACAAAACAGTATCAAATTTCGGAAAATGATTGAAAAGCCGTATAAATATGTTTAGGAGAAAGCTCGGGCATACGAATTTAATCAGGAAGCAAGAACCAAAAGAACAGGACGTAAATTGACAAAAATCACGAAAAAGGAACACAGTGAAGACGGTAAGGGCTATTCGCATTCATAAAGTAAATGTTGAATTCATATACATGATAATAGCTAATTTAATAAACTAGTTAGAGAGTTAAGTGAGTTTTTTTAAATAGAGATCCCAATAAAAGTTTCAAGTACTGGCATAAAGATCATGACTTATTATGTAAACACAAAACGTAATTATATCTTATCGCATGGACTGATGAGGTTTGTCAGCTTTTTAGTATTTTTTGGTGGGGTTTGAAGGTTTTCTAATATTGCAATATATTTTTTTGGATTAGGTGTTTGTCTCTGAATTTATTAATTTTGTTGGTTAGAAAATTGTAAAATTGATTGGTTGAGCAATTTTATCATGAATTTTCTTTGGATCGGGGGTTTTCTCCATTGTCGTTTATTTTTGTGGGTTTGGGTGGCATGTCACCTTTGTAATATATTTTTATAATGTTGAGCCGTCAGCTACTATTGTAATTAAATGTGCTGGTGCTGGTAGGTTTAACACTGAATTCAAATATTTTATCTGTTTGGGTGATTTGTAACTTTTGTCGTTCATATTTGTTGTGCTGTGCATTTTGCCACCTTTGTACTTTCTTTGAAGGACGGGATTGTTTGCTAATTTTATACACGCATTTTTGTAGGACTTACTATAGTTTCTCAATAGCTTAGATTGCAACCTTTTGAGATTGCAAGATAACAATAGAAGTAATAATTACTCTAAATCATGAGGAGAGAGGGTAGATTTATCAAAGGCAAGAATAAAAATATCATCATTTGTTTTCTCTCTTTTCATTTTAACAAGTTATATTGTAGTTTAATATTTGTTAAAAAAAGTGAAATGCTAGAATTATCTAGCTCTCCTCTATGAACAGGCTTCTGAAAACAGATGGACATACAGATCTACTTTCGGCCTCTAAAACAATAGCAACTGTCCACAATAATCCTCTCCAATCCCATTTCAATCAGTATATTCCAAACATACTTAGTTTGTACACGTATTCACACAAACGATAACAATTTAAAGGTTTCAATTCCAGTAAAAATAAATGGTTCCAAAGAGTTGGCACACATGTTTCCCCATATTAAACACTAAAAATCAAAACTTTGAAAATTACCAGTTTGATTTCCAAATATGTTTTTTGCCATAACTCAAAAACCAGTCAAGTTGAGGACATATGATTTTTACTAAAATGTTTAAAATTGTAATTTAAATAATTTATGAAAATTGCATTAAAACCTTAGAGCCAATTTTGTGAAAATTATATTTGTGAATTTTTTGGCCATAAAAATAAAAAAACCTAAAATAAAAAGAAATTGTAAAATTGTGTGGAGATATTGACTAAATACACCTATATACCAAATTTCATAACAAAATATCCATACTTTGGTCTCTAGAGAACTGCACATACACACGAATAGACATAAAAAAAACTTTTTTTAGAAAAAACTTTTTTTTGGGCTCAGGGGACCCTAAAATGGATTTTCTGACTAATTTGTAAAACACATTTTTTGGGCGATCTCAAGACTTTCTCTATGTGACGCATATGGGAGAAAGTAACAAATGGATTGTAAATAGATTATAAATAACTTATACAATGAAAACATATGGAAATAAAAGTTTTTTCCTTCTTTCAACTTGCTTTTGTTAACTAAAAAATAAAGGTTTTCGATATACGCCAGCAAAAGCGACTGACAATAGTAAGTAATATTCTGTCTTCTTCTTCCTTTTTTATACACTGGTTGGATTTTTATTAGGAAATGAAGGTATTTTTTGTCACCAAAAGAGATAAGAATAATTTAATTTTAAAACTAGTAATTACATTTAAACTATCACACTTATTTATATTATAATAAGAAAAATTAAAAACTACTTATTTATATGATACTAACAACCCACTTTCGACTGTATGCCTTTTCTTAGACCAGCTAAATTAAAAGCATTAATATGCTTAATCCTGCGAAATAATGGACAATATTGTATACCTATAGGTGAACAACGTAATGTGGTGTACACATTCATAGGCCTTCAAAACTTGAATGCACTAGATCAGGTGTTCTTAACCATTTGGAACCTATGACCCCCCATTTTGAATCTGACGTTTTGGTGACCCCAGACCATAAAAACTGCATTGGAGGAGGTCCAAAGCCACAGAATGGCTAAATAAATAAGGCCATCCCTCACCACTCTTACGGTTTTAAATTTTGTTTGTCAAAATTCTTTCTTTGTATGTAGTCTTTGATCATATTTTATATTATTTGGTTTCTATATTTTCTAAAATTGAATATGTTTCAATGCAAGTTGATGAATCAACGAAGGTAGTCCCAAAAACTCTTAACTTAACTTTGCAAGGACCAGATAAAACAATGTAAAGGACGAAGAAATTATATATATATATCACTTTGGATCATGAGAGTAAAGATCATGCATTTTGAAAACTTTCCTGTTACTTTCGAACTTAAAGCATTTGTTAATGGTCTTCAATATAATCTTGACTCGAAATTTTTTCCCTGCTGATAACTAATAATATGGAAATTTTAAATCCAATGGGTTTTATATCCATTACATGAGAAGATGGTGGAAAGGCAGTACTCAATGATGTGCTTCATGAGAAACTAAAAGAGTTGTCAACGGACCAGTAAATAAAAACTGTTGTACGAGAGCGATTATGTGGAAAAATGTTGGCTAGGTATAAAACCGAGTATCCGGATTTGGTGTCTCAAGCTTTAAAACTACTGATTCCACTTCCAACCTCGTATTTGTGAGAATCAGCGGTTTCAAGGATGGTGAAAATAAAAACAATATGAGGAATAGGCTCCAGTAGAAAATGATTTAGTTATGTTAAACTTAGTTAAGGCTAAACAAGCTCAGAGCTCACATCAAATAAGAATTTTTGTTTACTTTTTAATTATAAAAAATATTCGACTATTAAACAGACTTCATAAGTGTTTTTAATTTTGTTTACCCCTTGTATATGTTCGATCTTTTACTATTAAGACTAAATCATACACTTGGTCTCGATTCCACACCTTAACCAGTAAAAACTGTTATATTTACATATTTATTATCTTATAATGACATTTGAATCTGAATGTTATGAAAAAAGAAGTTTTTGCCTTCACGACCTCCCTTGGGGTCGCGACCCCCAGGTTGAGAACCATTGGATTAGACTACATCAAGTTACGTTTACATTTTCCATAAGGTTTAAGTCTAAAATTGAAAACTAATTAGACCACAATATGCTAATTAATTGCATTTATATGATATTTTTAAGATAAAAACTGATAATTTCCTGTATCTACATGATATAAATTTTAATTTTTACTGTCTCACAAGCATTTGTAAATTTTATTTTTTTAAGTGTTACGGAATCTCAAAAATGTGAAATATTATTTGAAAGATTTCTAATGGTAATTGTAGACATGTAGACATTTTACGTAAATTTTAAGGAAAATATCCGAATTATGATCGTGAATAATCAAGATTACTTTGAAAACTTTAAATATACATATGTTCTATTTACCGATATTTGTCAATTTTTTTAGTTGTAAACAAAATAGTATTATTTGACGAGGAAGGTCCTTTGTAAAGGAGATTTATATACAAACTAATTACAGTAAAACTATGGTGAATTAAGGAAGTTGTAAGGAAAATGTATAGACATAAATAAAATGATAAATAAATTCTTTAAATAAAAACAATTGATTTATTTAGGATAACTATTGAATAAATGATGCAAGTTCCATTGCTCGTATTAAAAATGCAACGGGCAAAACAGGAAGCTTTAAGCACATTAATTAATTATATAAATGATGCTGAAATAACATTATTACGTATTTAAGGGCAATCTGCTTAATGAGAAGCGTTTACTCGACAGACGTCACGTGTTCGGCAAGGCACGACATAGAGTAACATATAATCATATAACGACATAGAGTAACAACTAATCATACAAAGGTAACATTAAGTAATATTAAGACAATACTGTACATTTTTCGTAAATAAATTAAGAGAAACATAAAGCAATACCTATAACTAGTAATTTATATAGCAATAAATAACGATAAGAATTTGGAATATCAATAATTATTATGGTATGGGTTCCATTTATTTATGTCTCAAGTTTGGTAGTAATACTTATATTATATAGTAATATAAACGTATATATATTAATATGTTTAATAAATAAGTTTTTACAATATACAAGGTTGGGCAAAAATCTGGAATATAATTATTAATTTCAAAACCATTGAAAGAAATGTAATGAAAATTTGCAGTTATGTACATGTCCCTATATCAAACATTAGCCACATTTTACTTCTTTTTCGCAAAACCAGGTGATGGCCCATAAAGAAAGTTTTAACATTTTAAAATGTAAACCAACCTTGAGTTATACCTCATATTAAAGGTCTTTGTTTTTAAAATAAAAGAGTGCAAACCTGATGTCAAAAGGATGATAAAGCCAGAAAATATAGCCACTCAAAGAATTTAATGTCAGAGTTGGGAAAAAATCTGGAATGTATTTATTAATTTTAAACTATTAAAAGAAAAGTAATGAAACTTTGTAGTTATGTACATATCTCTATATCAAACATATGGCCATATTTTACTTGTTTTTTGCATATCCGGATGATGTCCTATGAAGGAAGTCTAAAAAAGGTTAAATATAAACCTACCTCGAATTATACCTCATTTAAAGACATTTAAAATTAAACGGGCGTGGAAATTTAAATCCCTTTAAGCTATTTAAACGACTGATATAATCATCGATGTGATAACCTAGTGACGAGCTTTCCGTATTCCAATCAAGGCCGCGGCCTTCCCCCTCCCCGGTCACAATCACCTAGCTGATATTTCGTAGAAATATGAAATATCACGTATGTACACACGCGCGCGCACACACACACACACACACACACACACACACACACACACACACACACACACACACACACACACACACACACACACACACACACACACACACACACACACACACACACACACACACACACACACACACACACGCACACGCACACGCACACGCACACGCACACGCACACGCACACGCACGCGCACACACACACACACACACACACACACACACACACACACGCACGCACACGCACACACACGCACGCACGCACAACACATACACACGCACATGGACTACACATTCTAGTACAGTGGCATTGACTCATCCAACCACCTATACACGTACAATGGCATTGAACCACCCGCCCACCCATACACGTACAGTAATATAGAAGGAAAAGGTCTTTGTTTATAAAACACAAGTGAGGAAACCTGAGGTGAAAATGATGACCCAGTCAGAAAATATAGCCTCTCTAATGATGTAATGCCATATAAATAACACTGATTAAGACAAAGGTAAGATAGTTATTATCTATTGCTGCGTGGAGCTATAATTTATCTAAATATTAGAAATCAAATATCACAAAAAAAATAAGTAACAAATAATTATAATAATATTCTAAACCATTTTAGGTAAACCTACTGTCAAACGTTTTTTAATAACTTGTTTCTTAACTTTATCATAGTTAAATAGCATAGCTATTTTTAAAACGCAGTCGTTTATTACGATTGTTAACAATCAACAACATAATTAGCAACAAGGATCTGAAACTGTTCAATAAATAGCTTTATAATTGAGACGGATCAGTAATATGACATTAAATTCTTTGAATCGCTGTATTTTGTGAATGAGTCATCCTTTTGACCTCAGATTTGCACTTTTGTATTTTACAAACAAAGACCTTTAAAATGAGGTATAATTCGAGGTAGGCTTACATTTAACATTCTTTAGACTTCCTTCATGGACTATCCCCTGGATATGCAAAAAACAAGTAAAATGTTTGCTATAGGAACATGTACATAACTGCAATGTTTCATTACATTTCTTTCAATTGTTTTGAAATTAATAAATATATTCCAGACTTTTGCCCAACCCTGTATAATGGAAATTGAAAAAAATACTTGTATTATTATTTAAAACGAAACAACAATAAAACATTAATTATTAAAACTATTTAACTGTTTATATTGTAGTGTGTGAAACAAATTCTTTCACACAGTAACTGCAATTATATCTCCATGACCTACCTCATGTTGAAAATTGGATTCCTGACAGAACGTTTTTAAATTTTTGTTGTTGTGGCTGAGTGGACATTGGTCTAAATCTGTCACACAATACAGAAAACAGCTGACGCCGGTCACAGGCTCGTTCCACTTCTGGACTGTTGTAACCTTCCTTAAGTAAAATATTGTTATGAAACTGTGGCAATTGCCTTTACACAACACATATCAAAATGCGAATAGGTAATTTATCGTTGATTATACTTTTTTTATAATCATGTAATAATGATTTAAATAAATGTAGTAGTACTAATAGTAACTAAAAATTAGTATTACTATTACTACCAAGATTTGAAATAATGAAACATCTTGTGCGTATATTAAGACAAATATAAATTATTACTTGATTGTAGAATGAACATTGATGATCTGTGTAGTCTTGTTACTATCTGAGATCGACTTATTTAGGAAATTACTACTTATTAATAGCCTAATACTCAGGGCAACCTACGGACTCACAACTTTACGTGGAATTCGAACCACGTAGTATTTGTTTAATTTACAGCTAATTTACTAGGCTGATGCTCAGTTTTTCCCCCTAAACAGAATCTGAACCCTGACTACCACGCAACATGGACACCCTAGATATCAGTAGTAGTGTCCACATCGATGGCAACCATTGAGCAGCACCACGTCGTTATTATGAGACCGATCACAGAACATATCGCCTACAATCTCCACAACACTGTGTCTATAAGTAGCTGGGTTACAGCACTGCGCCACTAGTGCTAATATAATATATAATTTAGTTACAAATAATATTTAAATAAATACACTATGCAAGATTATGAGGAACATAACTAAGATTAATGTATTCTTCTAATATATTTAACCTTATAAAGTGATTAAGAATACATTTGGAGTGCGAAAACTGTTTTAAAGAATACATTTTACCAGGGAAAATGTTACTTTTATAAACACTATTTATGCTAATTTTCAATTCAATACTAAGTGGTAAAATTCTTTAAAAAATAATAAACGTAAGAAAATCTTGAATTAGTCACTAAAGAACGCTCCAAGGTGGATGCAACATCATTCCCAGGTAGCATCTGCTGTTACTGGAAGATATCGGATTATCTTGTTTCTGTGAGAGTGTTAAATCAAATAAAACACGTCGGCCAGCTTAAGTAACATTCTGTACGTGGTTGTATAGCATAAGTGTTTCTCACTGAGACAGGATTGGAAGATGACTGATTTATCGTAGTTTACAAAATAAAAGATGATTATTTAGTGACGGATTTAAATACAAACATTTAAAATTTATATTATAAAGAGAATATATTTGTTTCAATTTTTTCTAAGCATTTTAATTACTGATTTCTTGAAGCTACTTCAGTTGAATACAAAAATTGTAGTTAGTGTATTGAAAAAATGAACTTAACCTAAGTACAAAAAAAAATAGAATTTTTGTGTTTAAAAGTACTCACTAATGTATCCAGTTGTTGTTTGAAAGCTATTTGTTAGCATTGGATTGTTCATGATAGATAATACTCTTTGGATATTTCCAATCCTGTTTAGGAAACAAACACAACGTTTCGACAGGTATAACAAACTCCCGTCGTCTTCAGGTGTACTAACTTAACCTACATATAAAACTATTTTTGTTCCTTAACCCATTATAATTCAAGAAAAGACTTAACACATGCTTAGATGTTACCTACTGCTGTTATGAAGGTCAAATATTCTTGAAAAACATAACATATTATGTGTGATAGTTTTTTAGGTTTTTTAAGAACATTTAACTTTCATAACAGCAGTATGTAACATCTAAGCATGTGTTAAGTCTTTTCTTGAATTATATTGGGTTAAGAAAAAAAGTAGTTTTAGATGTAGGCTAAGTTAGTAAGTACACCTGAAGACGACGGGAGTTTGTTATACCTGTCGAAACGTTGTGTTTGTTTCCTATACACTTGAATAAATGGAAATCTCCAAATATTATTATCTATTATAATGTATCCAGTTGATTAATGAATGTATGAAGAAAATAAATCCTATAACACAAAATAGAAATAAAATAAGAACTTTTACTAAACATATTTTGAAACTCCTAGATTGTAATAATAATCCATTAGGGTGTGTTACTGTCAGAAAAAAAACTTTTTTCTATCCCTTTTCAGAGACAGGTACCATGTGGTAAGCTATTCTGTTGGAAGCTTTCCAACTCGACAACATTGAACCACATGTATCAAGAATAAGGAAAAGTCGGCCTGACATTAAAATATAAATTTAGTCAGTAAGTTTTATAATAAATAGTCCATAATAACATAACAATTTTTGATTAAAATATTTAAACAAAATATAAATCTAAACACTTATTACGGTCATGCAGTACACCTATTATTGAAAACAAAATGAAGAATTGAACATTTTATTGAAAACCGAAGTGAGCAATCACGAAGAGAAAGCTCATTGTCATCCATATGAGTTGTTAAATATATTTTTATTTAAAAAAGAAGTAGGTATTAGGAAAACGCATCCTCAATTATTATATAATATTTAAAGTTCTGCCAATATGATTCAACACATTGTTGTAAGCAATAGTGTAAGCCATCTTAAATATATTGATTGTTTTCAACCAAATATATTTTTTAATTAACTTGTTTGAAAAACACATTTTTCGGTTACACTTTATTCATACATAGGACATATAACATAACAAACACTATTATATCATTATGAGAGTATGAATAAAGTCATAAAGTTTGGATTTCCTGAAGTTTAGATTATCACTCCCTATATAAAAAATGGTGGCAATCTGAAAATGTTAAAATGGTTTCATCTCTTACACTTTCATGTTTTATTTATGTATCGAACATTTTACATTCGCAAAGATTTTGCTGAGAAATATATTTATTTTAATGTAATG
>JAQJVL010005099.1:30000-38196 GCA_035578905.1 Stictocephala bisonia
AGAGGCCAAAACCACATGTTATTTTTGCTTATCTTTTAATTTACTTATTTAAATCTGTAAGGTAAAATATAAATAAAGAAAATTCATTTTATTAAAAAAAAAAAACGAAATAAATATTTTTTTCTTGCAAATTTTTCACTCATAATAAAAAATCAATAAGGTTCATATTAACTTTAACATTTAAAAAATGTTATTATTAAACAATAAATACGGTTATCCGTTATGTTTTCGAGGCTTAATTTATAAACATTTGGCTAAACAGGCGATTAAGAAACGTAGTTTATAAATTCACCGGTAGGTAATATTTGACTAGTTTTCAATTAGCTGATCAATAACAATGTTTTTTTAAAAGTACCCTAACCATGCTCCGCTTTTATCAACCTCTCCTCTAGGTCACGCACACGTTTAGACTAGACCTTATTAGCCTTTGTTGGTTTATTCTGTTATATATATAACTTAAAAAATAAAAAAAATAAAAAAAAACTTTTGTTTGTTACTTACTGTACAAACACCTTTGTGAAATTAATGCATTCTAGTTACTTTAATATCTACTATCCCCCTCTATATCTCTATATAGTGACAATGTATGATAATATTTTGTGTTGACATGTAAAACATCCCTGTAACATTATAATTGGCTGACCTAATGATAAATGGTACTCTTTTCTTGCTCTTCCTCAATTATCTATGAATGATAGGTTTTATTATATTTGGTCACGAGATATGTGTACTAACTATACACCCTTAGTACTACATTCCATATCAAATAGGCTAATATATTGTGACATCCAGAGTGACCTACATCCTGCGAACCGGTGATGCGGAAGTAATGGATGGGTCGCTGACCACCTGCCCTGCTTGTTTACAACCTTTAGGGCACAATGGCTTACGCATGAATGCCCCTGCTTCATCAATGGACTTTCTAGATATTTCTCGGTTGACGAGCTAGCTCTGTCATGGAACTTCGGGCGCAGGGGGAATTCGAGAAGCTTCTGGATCTCTCACCTGCGGGTGATATATACGGCCTGGATACCAGCGCGAGTCAGTGAGTGAGTGAGTCTAGAGCCTACAGCGCGGGTATTTGCGGCGACAGTGCACGAGTTCTGCAGTGCGAGTGAAGTGTCCGTGTATAGTGAAGTGGTCTTCGGAGAAGTTACCGGTGAGTGGTTCGTTGTGGGGATCAACGAAGGAGCAGTGCGGTACTTGTGGACGACTTCTGAAGGGACACTGAAGAAACTGTGAGTGAACTGTTAGCATTGGACTGTAGGTAGTAGAGAATCTAGGAAAGCCACTTTATAGAGCTAGGAATTGTAATTAAAAGAAGGGAATTTAGTAAAGTCACTTTGCAATTAGTAGTTGTAATTATTGATGCCATCGAAGATTGTAATTATAGATTAGTTTAATTGTAACAGTAGGCCTAATAGTAAATTGTACTTTTCACAATAATTTAAAGTAAAGGAAATACCCATTTAATTGTAATAAGTTAATTTTTATATATTCAATAAATTTAGTAATTGTTTAGTATAACGTGTTGCTTATTTGTAAAACCCACATAGCGATTAATTATTTATAAATTAGGACATAAAAAAACGTCACAATATTCAATCAAAACATTTAATAATTATTGCAACAGTGATGTTTGCCAATACTTGATAAAAATACTAATGCCATAATGTAGAGTTAACCCTGTAGAGGTTGCATGGCGTAAAAAGTTCCGCAGGTTTTAATTGTTGTACACCACTAATAAACAACGTGAGTGAGAACGCTGGCGTTCAAGGTTATCCTTCCCTAGGATCCCTAAACTCCACCCACCCGTTTTTGTTTAGTTTGTTTCCAGACTTCAGTACATGGCGGTTTGTAGACTGAGGTCGAATACACGCCATGTCACTTCGACCACAATATTTGTGACTTTTGATTTTGACTGATGATTTTGAAGTGCATATTTTTAACTTATTTCTTTCCTTGTATTTTGTTTATTTAAAATATAATGGAGAATGCAGAAAGACGTAGATTACTTAATATATTGGATAGTGTGGAGAAAGGAGAGAGAGAAGAGGATAGGCTAGCAATTCTTGGTAGGGATCTATTGTGAATGCAGTTATTTGCAGGTGAAACATCTCGTGAAGATTAAGAGGTCGGAAATATAGATTCTCAAGTAATGGATGATAATGAAGAAGAAGACATAATAGAAGACAGAGAACATGTAAAATGAAATGTAAACTGGGGATATCGTATAACGTATAGAAGAGGAACGTACAATGATTGAAGAAAAATGTATTGCATCAAACCATATTACTTTGTACATGTCATAATTGTTTTTATAATAATTAGTATTTTAATAAGACATATATGCACTTAAAACTCAATGTGTTGCGTATATTTTTACTCTACAACCTAACAAATTCTGTTCGATTTTTTTGACGCTATGCGACCAAATGTGTCAAGAAATGTATGCCATCTCTGTAGGATTAAGTTAGGAAATATTCCTACTATATTTCACTAATATCAAAAACAATTTATAGACAGTACATAAAAAAAAAAAAAAAAAAAAACAAAAAGAGTTAAGTATAAATTTATAACAATGTATAGCCGTGTCCTATAGCAATATTCTTTTTAATATAAATGTTGCATTTTCTCTAAATAAAAAGGTTCACGTGCCCTTCTCTCAAGTTATGAATACATATTGAGTTTGCCTTCTTTAAAGAAAATATTACTCTGACGTTGAAGTGAGTATTAGATTTACTTTTATTTGGGGGATCAAAGAGTAAGAAAATTTAATCAAAAGTTACCTCGTGGTCTGATAAGTACGATCAGAAGTGGTTCAATAACCAGATTAACTCAACATCTGATGTAACTTGGAAATATTGGTATGGGACCATTGGAACATCATATCACAATTACTCCTCAAATATTTTTTATATGTCAATACCTATTTAAAAGAGATTAATAAGCTGTGGATTATTTACCAGCACGGTGACTCAGTACCAAAGACGGGAAACATCCAAGGTTCCCAACTGAGCTAACGATTGGTACTTAACTCGTTAAATAAAGTTCGGCACAGAACTACTGGTATGTTGTAACTGACGAGTAAAGGTTTTAAGAAAAAAGTACAGTTGTTATGATTGGACCGATAAGTACCTTTTAATAGCAAGAAGAAGATTTGTTATTTTAGAACACATATTTTTAAATTCAAATTTATAATAACATAAAGTCTCTATTACGTGTCCATAAAGGTAAATACTTTAATTAAAATATAAATGAATAATACCACGGAATTACGATATATTTACAACTTAAAGCCACAATCCCACGGTATGAAAATATATATTTACAACTTAAAGCAACAATACCACGGTTTCCTACATATTATCCAACAATATATTGGTACGACAATTATACTTACAATTTATCCAAAAATATCTTGGTACGACGATATATAATTGCAAATTATCCAACAATACCTCGGTAAGACGATATACTCACACATTATCCAAAAATAAAATTTTTTGACGATATATACTTACAAGTTATCCAAAAATACCTCGGTAGACGATATATACTTACACATTATCCAAGAACAAACACTTTTGTTGATTTACAAAATTACTTACAAATTATCCAACACTACTACGTTTGACGATTTTATACTTACAAACTATCCAACATTACCACGTTTGACGATATATAGTTACAAATTATCCAACATTACCACGTTTGATGATTTATACTTACAAAATATCCAACATTAACACGTTTGATGATTTATACTTACAAAATATCCAACATTAACAAGTTTGACGATATATACTTACAAATTATCCAACATTACCACGTTTGATGATTTATACTTACAAAATATCCAACATTAACACGTTTGACGACATAAACTTACAAATTATCCATTACCACGTTTGACGATATGTACGTACAAATTATCTAACAGTACCACGTTTGACGATTTATACTTACAAATTATCCAACATTACCACGTTTGACGATATATACTTACAAATTATCCAACATTACCACGTTTGACGATATATACTTACAAATTATCCAACATTACCACGTTTGACGATATATACTTACACATTATCGAACATTACCACGTTTGACGATATATACTTACAAATTATCCAACATTACCTCTATACGACGATATATACTTACAAATTATCCAACATTACCATGTTTGACGATATATACTTACACATTATCCAACATTACCACGTTTGACGATATATACTTACAAATTATCCAACATTACCACGTTTGACGATATATACTTACAAATTATCCAACATTACAACGTTTGACGATATATACTTACAAATTATCCAACATTACCTCTATACGACGATATATACTTACAAATTATCTAACACTACCACGTTTAACCCACAATATCACGGGATTGTGGAATTGTTTTGAATTCATTTGAGAGCATTTCCACTTAAATTTACTCTACATCTGTAAAGGGTTTTCGAGTATCATAAAGTTTAAATTCAACCCTATATATGCATCCAATGTCAGATTTGCACGTTTGACACATAAACATTGGTTAAATCCATATCAAAGCGTGCCAATCGTGGATGTCTAGAGGTAGTGCTTGTTTATATAAAACTCTTCAGTATACACGGAACTTTTCACAAATATTTAGTTTAGGAGTGTTACGGAAGTGTAATATAACAAAGTTTTTTTAACACTTAACAACTGCTTTAATTTACAGTAAATTTTGGTCTAGATTTTAATGATAAAATAAAACCACTAGCTAAACTTTTAAAAATATATTTTACAACTTTAATATTGTAATGAAGATTATAATTATATGTTTATTATAAACTAAACAAGGATAACAAACTCATATCTGAAATATCATCAAATATTTGTGGAGGTTAACAAATATGACGAAGGCCACGTACTTTAAAATTACAGTTTGTTTGTACATAGTTTAATCTAGAGTAATTAATTATAATATAAATTTAATGTTTTATATTTCTATCATTAATAATTATTGGTACTTAGTTATATTAGTATGCCTTTGATGTTTTTTTTGCGCTGCAATTATGTTATACGTTGTGTTATTTGTAGTTAACTATTTAAAGAAATCATGTAAATAATAATTAACATTTTAATGTAAATAAAAACGATCTTCAGTTCTTAAACTATTATAGCTTAGGTAAAATATATGCGACACAAAAAGTTAAAAAAACTAATTTTGAAACCTATATTGTGAATCAATTATACCTTCGTTTAGCAATAATCATAAAAATGGTAACAATAAGCCCAGTATAAACACAATATCGGTGTAAATGCTGAATACACAAAGGTAACAATCAAAACAATGAACAGTTCATTTGGGTTTTATATTTCCCGAGAGGGCAAATTTGTGATGGAAATAAACTCCCTTGTTATGCATAATTTGAAAGAAAACAATGAAAAACAACTAACCACATATTTCCTGCAGCAGATCACTTCCGGTGGAAGTTGGCTGTTAGGCAGTCCCGTAGCACCCAAAGCCTTCACTACTGAATAAGTTGTTGAACTGAATATACGACTGTTATTAGTAAACATTATTTTACTTTGTACAGAACGATTATATTACGAAATAAAAATTATTTTTTACTAAATCATGACATTAAAAAATTACTATTACTACTCAATCATTTTTCCACTTTTTTGTTAAGATAATCACTGTTAATATACGATAATAGATTGGTTAATTGTAATCTAAATTCTTCTTTAAAATATTTAAGACGCATTTAATAATATCTGCTGATTATAAAATTTATAACTCTTTTGCAATAAAGTAATTTTATTTAAATTAGTTAACAGTACCAATAATTAATTAACAATAGTTGGCAGTTGAATTCGTTTAATGTTTGTCAAAATATTTACAGAGATAAGGAATACTTATGACTAAACAATCAGTATTTAGCAATTAATCTTTTGGTGATCATAAATATTACACATAATGTCTATGAAAAATGTATTTATATATCAAAGTAAAGATTATCTCACAGCTTGGCAATTCATAAAATGTTCAAATGGGTTGAAGAATTTACTATGAGTAAGTCAAATAGTTGACTTTGTGATTTGTATAAACTATTGTTCGTTTAAATTGAAATATCCAAATATTAAATTTAAATAGGTCTAAAATTAAATAAAAATCATTTTCTTAAGTTATCTGCTTATCTGTTCGACGCAGAACTTGGTATATCAAATAATTTAGTTCATAAAAGTATTAATTTATTCCCACTGATAGGTCACTGAATAGAGATTTAAATTTAACTTCATAAAGATATTTACAACACGTTAAAAAGTTATACATATTCATTAAAATAACGATCTTGTTGAATATGACACTAAAATTGTTGGAGATAAGGTTGGCAGCACTGAAACAGCTGTAGTGCATCACACACGGGGTACAAAGCTATCTTCCTAGGGCCTTGCAGCAATCTGTTGTTCAAAGGACTGAATTAACCATGCAAACATTCCGTTTCTATTACTACAATCAGCTTGATTTATTTATTCTACAAAGTTTATAGTAACATTTTATGAAAGCAAACATTTTACAGTTTACACACCTTTGAACTAGTTAAATCTGGATTAGTTAAATTAAATCGGAGATTTTCAAACCGTGTAGATCTCCTGAACCGTCATTTACAGCTGGAAAACAGACGATAATATGCTTGTAGGTGTCACGTTCCATGCTCAAAGCAAACCTTCGTACTTGCGGCACCCACGTTGATTTTCAAAGTGGGGATCCATACGTGTTACTGATTGTGCTATCAGAGGTGATATGCACATTCTTTTGATATTGATATGATTTGTTGTTTCATGCATAAATACACTTTTAGACTTGAGTCTTGTTTTGCTTTTGGATTTTTTTGCTGATGAATTTAGGCCTACACTGGAGCGCCGTGCCCATACTACACAACATCTTCATATAATATTCCATGCATTAAACAAAATCTAGAATTTTATCAGCCCCTAATCATTAGATTTTGGACATATCTTCAGAATTCTTCCAGCTTTAATACAAATTCAATCTTTAACAGTATATACAAAATGACATCCAACTATTGTATACTGAACATACAATGCGTGTATATATATATTTTTTAATACCCAGTTCAGATGTGGTTGTCTTTGAACGTTAACTAAGTTGAGTGAAGCATGGACCGTCAGATCAGTATAGACATAATAAGACTGAACAAACCTCATTAGTATTTACTTTAGAGATCTTATGGCACATAATAACAGGTAATAAGAGTTTTTGGTCGTTGATGGTTGAAATGGGAAAGCGAGTAGGCTGCTCATGTGTATAGGTATTTTGACTGTGCAGAGACCAAGCAAGATCTCTGGGTGTTAAGTAGAATATTAGTCGAGTTCTTGACGTCCCTTTAGCATTAGGATGATTCTCTTCAAGCATTATTCAGGGAATAAATTGAATGTGTATCGTGTAGAATCTTATAAATACACGTAGCATTATAATAAGAATGGTAGTAATTTGTAAAGACAGAAGGTGTAAAGGAAGTGTATATTATTCGTTAAGCTTATAGCTTGGGACTTTCGTCTTTTAAACACTATGGAAAAACATGAGAGCGCCGTAAGTACGCACGCACGCACATATACGTATATAAACGTCCATAAAATGCGCTTCCAATTTATGTTTTGCATAGTAAAATATTGGAAGATTTAAATTTTTGGATAGATATGACGAGCAGCCCTGAGTACAACATATGTGAAATACGATTTATCTAATCTGTTAATAAAAATAATATGTATCAACTATATTTTTGGTATAATATAGTATTTTATTTATATTTAAAACAAAACCCTTAGAGTTAGTGGAGGACTAATTTCACCAGGTGTATTTAAAGATAATAAGATATCGATAACGTTTAATTTGGGACAGACGGCTTAAAGGTGAATTTAAATGGTGCCCTAAAATGGTGTCTTATCAGAAACCAACAGTGTCAGTCTGTCTCCTTATTTCCCTCCAATTCCTGAAGGATATATGTAGTAGATATTACTTCAAAATTAATCACTGTTGCCATATGAAAGAGAACTCTGTTTATTTTTTATCCGTGCCACCAGTGACAAAGCTGCGAGATGGGGTCACTCACCGATCCACCAATTTGAGAAACATTCAGTGTTGCTAGACATCATTTTTCTGCGGTAATGTCACAT